>JAZEWU010000029.1:6076941-6102293 GCA_036362915.1 Geotria australis | reverse complement strand
CAAACTCCACACAGAAAGGTCCCCGAGGCGAGATTCGAACCCGGGACCTTCTTGCTGTGAGGCGGCAGCGCTACCCACTACGCCACCGTGCCGCCCTTGGTCAAAGTCTCAAAAACGAAATGGGTAAACGGGCAACGCGATCTCTTAATATCAACTGTATCTCGGCACAAAACAGAAACGGAATTGTGGTAGTTCTCACGCAATACAACGGCCCCTGTAATTGTATAAGTAACGCCTCTGATGGTATCTCGTAATTATCTAAGGCGAAGCTCAAACAAATAATAATGCGTGTCTCAATGCAGGATTAAGCTGGTCTTGATAATTCTGCTGGTCTCTTGCCTCTTGGTAGACAAACAAAACACATATGTTTAAAAATACATACAGTAAACACACTTGTACGACGGACCTTCTAATTACGACTGTGCGAGGGGGATTTAATATTGACCTAGGCTTTGTATTGATTATCCAAACTGAGATAAGCCAAACTGAGATTAACAGATAAACTGAGGTAAACAGAAAGAACCAGCGAAGGGGGTTTCTGGACGTGTTCGTGATGGCAGTCATGGCGTATCGATGGCGCCATGTGTGATTGATGATGGTGATGATGATGGCAGTGGTGGTTGTTGTGGGGATGGTTGTGGTGCACCTCGAAGTGCACCTGTCCTGGCACGAGCGCCGTGGTGACGTTACCGCCACTTGGTGACGAACGGCGGTTGTTGTTGATGCTTGTGTTGATGGTGGCTGTTGTGTTGGTGGTGAGTTGTCGTGGTAATGATGGTCACTATTTAAGGAGCTGAGCGTAGAGTGGGAATGCGATTTGGAAATTCTGGCTCTTGTTTGTCCGGAGTTCTCGGGATATTGGGGGGGGGAGTCTCCACTAATTAATATACAGGGTGGTCCTAATGTCTTGTGACCCCCAGAATTCCCTAAAACATAACATTTTTGTACATACCAATGGCTGTGTAATGTAATGTTAAGTAATACAAAACAAAATTACATACGTAAACTTTATGAGCCTGAACGTATTTTGACTAAAAATAGAACTTGATGAGCAAAGGGGCAAAAAATGTTATGGGGGTGGGGGCAATTAAATGGGCGGGTGGGGGGTCACAGGACATGTGGACCACCCTGTAGATCTGGGGGAGGGAGGGCTGCGGGAGGCACGCGACCCCGGGAGACCACGCGTGGAGAACCGGGAGCAATTAGCATAGGCGACACCGTGGAAGGGGGGGTCAACGAAGCATTACATCACCGCCTCCTGTGATAGCCGCTCGTTCCCAACACGACTAACCGGTTTTTCCAAACAATGGGGTTTAAATGTCCATAAATAACCGGGTTAATGCCTTGTGCGTCTTCACGTTTAAGAAGAAAAGCGATTAACATATTGCAGTACTGTGCTGGACATCCATCCATCCCACTTTCCGTCGGGATTTTGGAGGCTGGGTCAGTGTTTGGGAAACTGGGTCGAATCTGTCCCGTGTTACGCCAGTGCTACTGGGCGGCATTGATGCAATATTCTGATAGGCTCACGGTTCGCAAGAAAGGTTCTCGATCTTCTGTAACCACAAGGCCCACTTGGGACTGGTCTCCACGGACCACTAGGTGTCGCTCGCGGTCCGCTGATGGGTCGCGACCCACCCGGTTGAGAATGGCTGCTCTGCGGTGTACCTCTCTGTCTGAGGTTCAACTTGTTATATTTGGTTTTAAACCAAGTCGTACTTAATGGGTTATCGTCCTGTGCTGTATCTTAGAAGATACGGTTTGTCTGGCAGACTTGCGTGTGTGAGGGTCTGTGTGTGTAATAGTTACTGGCTAACGGCACTTGCCCCTACAGTCTGTTAAGGCTATACGGGGGATCTTTGTCTTTGTAATGTACACCAATGTGTGATGAAATTGACGGGAGTGAGTGATTGCATGTCTGTGAGTGAGTGTACGTCTGTGTGAGTGAATGAATGTATGTGTGAGTGAGTGAACGTCTGAGTGAAAAATGAACGTCTGAGTGAATGAGTGAATGAACGTCTGTCTGAGTGTCTGTCTGAGAGAATGCATGTCTGTCTGTGTGATTGTCTGTGAGTGAATGAACGTGTGAGTGTACGTCTGAGTTAATGCATGCCCGTGTGAGTGAATGCGTGTCTGAGTGTCTGTCTGAGTGTGAATGCCAGTCTGTCTGTGTGTGTACGTGAGTGCCTGTCTGTGTGACTTGCATGCGTGATGCGCACACCCACGCAGCGCTTCTCGCCAAGCGGCGTGACGCGGCGGCTTCCCGCTGATGATGCCTCTGTGACGCGCGTGAGGCGGCGGGGGGAAAATTGTTATTGATGGTGATGTTGGTGGTGATGTTGGTTAGTGATGACTGCTAGTGAGGAGCGGTAGCTCAGTGGCTAGCGCGCTGGGTTACAAACCTGGCCACCCGAGTTCGAATCCCGCTCACGGCCAACAGGCAGAGACGATTTTTCTGAACCGGTCCCGTGTCTCCCCTGGGTCGACTCAGCCTCAAATTAATACCCGGTGCGGTGTGTAAACATTTTCACTTAGGGAGACAAAGAGCGGCCGGGCGTGGTTGCTGGTCACCCACCCCCTCGCGTGCCGTGTCGACCTTCATACGTGTGCCACTCGCTAACAGCACTTGACCCTACAGTCTGTTAAAGCTACACGGTGGGGGGGATCATTGGTGATGGCTGGTTGGGAGGAGCTGAGTGGGCGTGTGTGATGGGACGTGCCTCGAGTGTTCCCCGCCCCTCGCTCGGGTGTTTAACCGAGACGGGCGCACGTCACGGGTCATTCAGTGGCCGGGATTCCCCCCCGAGCTGCGCGTTCAGCCGCCGAGCTGTGCAACCCGACTCGACTGAGCGGCACCACGGCGCCCGTGCGGTCCTGCCACCCACAGGTAACCACGGGGACTCGTAGCTACTTTGTACTTATTTGTCGGTGCTTGGAACTTACGGGTACTTGGGACTAGCAGGTAATTGCTGCTTGTGGATGCTTGGGATTTAAAGGTACTTACTTGACTTCGGGTGTTTGAGACTCCTAGGTACGTGTAACGCACAGGATCCTGGGACCTTGTAGGTGCTTGAAATGTATCGGTACTTTGTACTCGTAGGGACTTGAGACTCGGAGGTGATTCGGACTAATAGGTACGTGGTGCTCGTGGTGCTTGCGATTTGGATACTTAAGACTTCAAGGCAGATTATTGCAACTCATGGGTATTTGGTGCTTACACTAGATACTACGCGGGTATCAAAGACTCATTTGGCCGAGACTCAAGGCGAGCTGAATAATAACTGCGTTATTTGACTCACAAGAAGTGACGGAGACATAGGAAGAAGACAAGGCGGTCCAGATGTCTTGTGACCCCCGTTTAATTTCTTATACCCTAATATTTCTGTATACCAACGTCAGTGTAATGTAAAGTTCAGTCATTCATACGTTGTCAAAAACCGCTTATTCCTGTCGAGGGTCGCGGTGAGCCGGAGCCTATGTCCGGCAGACGCAAGGCGCAAGGCAGGGCTATACCCAGGATGGGACGCGGCGGTTTATTCAAAACACAACCGAACGAGCAAAGGAAAAACAATGCTAAGAGTCACTTTAATGAGTGTTGTACGGCAAATGCGCAGCTCCGTACAGTACTCGGCCACTCAACGCGTGATGTAACGTGCAAAAGAGGAACTTTGTAAACTCTTCGTGGGCGGGTGGCCAGGGGGGGGGTGGCGGCGGTTAAAGGTGGAGGACCGGGAATCCCGCAGGGCTTTCCGCCGGGGATGGGACTCCAGCAGCTGAGGCTGCGTTCGAGTCGGGTCCCGTCGCTCGAGTCGGGTCCCGTCGCCCGTGAGCCACTCGGGGGACGTTGACCTCACGGGGTCAAAGTAGCGAGCCGTTCATTTTATCCGCTGCGACATTTTGTAGCTGCTTATTAAAGGGACGGCCCGCGGTAACTGAAGCGTATCGAACAAGCGGTTCTCAAGCTTTTGCACCTCAGGGTCCACTTGGGTCTGGTCTCCACGGATCGCTAGGTGGCCAGCGGGGATCACACTACAGGTTGTAGGTACGCGTTGGTGTTTATTCAGCGGATGCAGAAGTACCCGTGACACACTCCTGTCTGACGATCGCTCTCGAGAGCTGCTCTTTTGGGATACCCGTGTCGAGCGCACCTCCTCTCTCCTTCACGCGTCGCGTCCCACCTGTCACTGTGTCGCGCTGTTTGTGTGATGCCGTGTGACGCGCTGTTGTGTTACTTGTACTGTGTGTTACGTTACTAGTGTTGTGCCGCGTATTTAAGTCCATGATGTTCTATGGCTGTATGTGTCCCTGTATAAATGGTTTATGGGGGTCTGTGTATTGGCCTTTGTGTATAGCAGTCTCTCTGTTTGGATGCGTTAGTCTATGGCTGTCTGTGATTACGTGTATCGGCCTATATGGACTGTGTAACATCTCTCATTCCCTACGTAAAGCTGGTTGACTGCTTTGCTGTGACGATCAAAACCCCAGGTCTGCCTTGCGAAATATACATTTGGTCTCGCCGGGCTCTTAGCTCATTGTAAACAAAGGTCGTGTCGGTTTACGCCACCTCTACCCGCCTCTTACAGCCGCATTTCACGTGACGTATGCTCTGTTTACCGCAGAGAGAAAAACCCGTTATAAGAATAACTAAAGGGAAGTTCGCGCCAATTGCTGCTGTAATCTATTCCTGCTGAAGGCGCTCATAATAACGGATTCACTTCTTTAAAAAAACTATTATTATAACACAGCAGCATTTTCTTTAAAACCGTCATAAACCCCGTTTAGCTGCTGGTTCGGATTTTGCTGCCGAAGCTCCCGTGGACGTGACTCGGTTGGAAGGCACGTCGACCAATGGACTAAACACGTTACGTTCTTCTTCTTTGCGATTCTTCAAAGCACGATGGGCAGCTTCTGGACATCGTTGTCTTTCAGCTTGGCTTCGAAGTGTTTGGTAGAATTCGCAGGCAATACCAAGTATTACCTGACAGGGATCGCGACGTGAACGCTTCTACCTTGACCCCCAACACGTTACGTTGACATTATCGTAACTGTATCGTGGCAGAGGGGTTTGCGTGCTCCAATGAACCCCAGAGCTATGTCAGCTGGAGTCCAGCCAGCACTGTCGGTAGGGTCTCCGAAGACCCTCCGACTCAAGGAGGTTGGCGTCAGGAAGAGCAATCTGGCAGTAACAATTCTACCCCAATACACCCGCCCCCCCCCCATTGGGGGACAACCGGCCAACCCGGGTCAACCTGGACAGCGCCCGTTTAAACCGGCATCAACACCAACATGCTGGCATTATTTAAAATCCAGGAACCTTTGTTTTAAACCTGCTGATGAGACTCCAAAGTTTAACAAAACCAACCCTGTTTTAGGTGCTTACCGACAACACCACATCCCACCGAAGCAAAACAATTTGAGGGGGGGGGGGGACAGCTCCGTAGGCCGACGACGGAAACAGCCACCGAGCCGTGCGTCGCCGCGCGCTCCGACACCGAGCACAACGCCGGGCCGGTGACACGCCGGGCCGGAGAAATTCCACGGCGGAGCTTTGCCAACGCGGAATGTCACCAGGGTGTCCCCCCCCCTCTGCGTGTGACGTCACGGCGGCTCTGTCGCGGGCCAAGGAGTCGAGGTGGGAATCGAGGTGGTTGGTGCCGTACCGTGGCTCGCCAGGAGAAGGCGGTGCGGCGACGCGTGGCCTGCACGGCCTCCATCTGTGTGGGATCACAGTGTTCCCCTACGGGTGCTTCTGTCTTTATCCCACACGTCTAGATATGAGTTGGCTTCAAACATCTTCATATATCGTGAACCGCAGAGCTTGGGGGAGGCACTCGGCACCGGTTCACAGCCGTGCTGTCGCCACTCCCATTCGTCCGTGGCTCCTCCTCGTGCGCCCTGGGCCTCCTCGGCGTTTGAGAGAGAATATACCGCGCGTCGCGTTGTCATCGCAACTAGCAGAGTGCCCGCCCCGCGGGCGATGTTGTCCCAAACGTGTAACGCGCTCTGCTGACGTCTCTTGTCGGTGACGTTTTCTGCTCGCATGACCTGCTGTCACCTGGGTTTTTTACCGATGTCCTTTTTGGGAATATTGCTGCTGCCGGCTCTCTAACGTTTCAGAAGAGTCATCAGTAAGTGGGAAGTAAATCTGAAATGGGCCGTGTTGTGCAGGTTAAATTAACGTGTGTGAAGGATCCAAACCCGGTACCCTTGTGTGGACATACACACATAGTATTTAGTTTTTTTATCCTAGTATTTTTAAACCCTTGTTGTTGTGTTCCAGTCCATGTATATGCCAACACCGTGGTCTGAGAGAAACGGAATTTCGATCCTCTATATGTCCTGTACATATGGCAGAATTGACAATAAAGTTGAATTGAATTGAATTAATGTGACAGCAGAAACAGTGATGCGGCAAGACACCGAACGCCTCTTAATCCCCCCTCCGTCCCTCCTTCCCCCCGCCTCCTCCACCCGCCCCCCCCACCCCGGTGTCTGTCAGGCGATCGAGGCGCCTCCGATCCGCGCCGCCAAGCGCAGGCGCGGCGTCTCCGCGGACGACTCGTGGAGCTGCGAGGACCCCGCGGCGATGCCCGACTCGCCGGCATCGTCCGACGACGAGACGGAGAACGAGGAGAACACCGCGCTGGAGCACCGGGACGACGAGCAGCAGCAGGAGGAGGAGGAGGAGGAGGAGGGGGGGTGGACGGCGGGCGACGATTGGTGGACGCCCCCCACGAAGCGGTGTCGCCGCGTGGGGGGCGGCGGCGGCGACGGCCGCGCCCCGGACGCGGAGCAGATGCGGGGCGCGCTGTGCCTGTCGCTCGCCAAGCTGCACGCCTACCGCGCCCACCGCGAGCCCTGCCTGCGGCGCTCGGTGCTGGTCGCCAACATGGCGCACCGCCTGCAGGAGGACATCTGCGCCAACCGGCCGGAGGGCCGCCGGCGCTCGCCGTGCCGGGGGGGCCGCGACGCGGCCGCGACGGCGCCGCGCCCGGCGCGGTTCCTCGACGCGGGAGTGACGGCGGCGGCCGAGCCGGCGTCGTCGACCCGCGAGCCGCTCGCGCCCGTCGTCCCCGAGGAGCCGAGGCCCGACGCCCCGTCGCGCCCCGCGCCTGCGGAGGTCGGCGTGCGGGCCGCGCCGTGGGGCGGCGGAGAGTCGCGGCACGACGCGGCGGCGGCGGCGGCGGCGGCGACGGAGGAGGAGCTGTTCTGGAGGCCGAGCCGGGACGAGGACACGGAGCTGACGGCGCTGTCGCTCACCGACTCGCTGCTGCAGGCGGCCGGCCTGAGCGGGCCCGACCCCGCGCGCCTCGCCACCGACCTCTCGCACTCGCTCGACGACATCTTCGCCGAGATCGACACGGCGCTCTACGACTTCGACCTGTTTGCGCCGGGCGTGCTCGCCAACTGCACCCCCGCCGGAGCCGCCGGTGGCGGCGCCGGCGGCTCGATCTCGCCGGCGCTGGCGGGCGTTTGCGACGGGAGCGGAGACCCGTGGCTGCGGCGCTTCCCGGCGGGGTGCGGCAGCGGCGCGGCGGGGACGCCCGCGTCGCAGAGGAAGGCCGAACTCTCCGAGTTGGAACACATCATGGAGGTGCTTGTGGGGTCGTGACCCCCTGAGCCAGGAGGCTCTGGTCCCCAGCAAGCCATGAACTCTCAGGCCGAAGATGCTGTGTTACGCGTTCAATCTGGGAGAAGAAGTGGAAAAGTTACGAAAACTGACACTTTATTCGATCGTCGGCGTTTTGTTAAATCTTTAATTGCCGTTTCCAGGAAACGTACACAGATGTAACGTGGGTAGTCGCTTTAAAACGCGACGCGAGACGATTGGACCTCGAGCGACGGAACTCGAGGCCGACCCCAACATTCAACAGCACGTGTTAAACCTGCTTCGACACCATGCGATACAAACCACTTGTTAAAGATGTCCAGCCGACTGAAACCCAAACCGCAAATTTGACGAGTCCACAAGTCCTGCTCGGCAAGGCTGGATCCTGCAAGCATTGTTCGTAAAACCGTTTGAAGTATTTCTCGCTGCGAATTTACAGCAGCCGAAAAAACAACTTTGCGAGTTTTATCGTGACGACTTCACGATAGACGCGCCGCGAGGTTACGTTTCGGCGGGAGGGACAGACGGCAATCGCGAAACGATGAAAATAACTCTGACGAAACGACACTACAAACAGCATTGCTGGTTGCAGAGATGCGACCCAGAGGATCGTGACGATTCTCCTTGCCGCGCCGCGGGAGCGCGGCCCGCTCCGCGCCTGGTTCGCGCCGTCGGCAATGTCGATCGATCGAGGGTCACGCACAGGTATTCATCTCTCTCAGTATTTGCCCGGGTCGCCGGCGGAATGGCTTAACCCCGCCGGTGGCACGTGGCTGGTCACCGTCGCAGCCGTGGCGACGGCTAATTTACCGGACGTGGTGTGCCGGGCGCGGAAATATTTTTGTGCGTTACGCAGCCGGACCCCCTGTGACACGCGCGGTCTGCATCGTCCTTCCGCGGGTTCCAGAAATAATTCCCTACGGGATTTGTACTCTCGTTTCGTTCTCCCTCAAGTTCGCCGACGCAGCTTGACGGAGGAGGTTCCTGGGATCATTGCTCGTGCGCTCGCAACAACTATAGGGGGAGCCGTACTAACCCCTAACGGCAGCTCGAACGTTTATATTTTTATAGTCCTGACCGCCAGTGCGGTAGCGGCGGTCGTAGTGGCCGTGCGTGGATCTGGACGAAAGACGGCAAACGCGGTGAGAAGTCTTGCGGTTGCTGCTAGAAACGTCGGCGTGACGGCGATGAATTCGATGACGTTTTAAAAAAAAGTTAAAAGCAAACATTCGTGTAAAAATCGCCGTCCCAATTTCGAAACAATTTTCTTGGCGGCCGTTCGACTGTCGCTGCGACGCGGCCCCTCGTCAATGCGTCGGAGTTCACCCCCGCTTCTCGCTCGCGACCAAACGAGCTCGTCCGCTCCACGCTCGATTAAAAAAAAAACATTTAACTGAAGTCGATCGGTGAGCGGGCTTGCCCCGGCCGCTAATTCGAGGCCGCGGTTTGCGCGGCTGCGACGTTACCTAACCGCTTCCAACGCGCGTGCTCCGACGGCCCGCTGCTGTTGCCCGGTTGCCATGGGGCCCTGGTGCCGGGAATGAATTGTGGGGCCTCCTGCCAAATCTCCCTCCCCGCTCTCGCCGTTCGGCCGCCGCGCGGCTTCGTAGCCCGGAGCTCGCACCCTTGTCGGCGCCGCGGTGCCCCGCGTACAGTTACAGTGCACCTGCTGCTCGTCCGGTTTCTAGTCGCGAGTTATTACGGTTTAACACCCCGCGGGGGGGGGCGCGGCGCCAACGGTTACAAAGTTGAGCGACACCGTTCCGCTGCAGCCACGGCAAGGCGATCGTGGCTGACGGGAATCTGAGATTTCCCCCACTGCCGCCGTGGGGATAGGTAGGCACGGCGGGGGAGATAATAGGGTACGCTACAACTAGGTATGGGGAGCTTTGTAAAAAAAGGTGTTTGTTTGGTGTTTGAACATCTGAACGCCTGTGTCGTTGCCACAAAGAGTGAAGCCTCTGCTCTTCATCGTTCTGTGTGCTGCTCGGTTTCCAATCTGACCCCGTGACCCCCTCTCGCGGCTCCCGATTGGCTCGTGATTTTGTTGATCGTGCTGTCAGCCCGGCGGCTTCTCACCTGTTCAGCTAGACGCCGTCCGTCTCCTGTTTAGTCGCGGTTTAGCAAACTACCTTTCGTCACCGGGTCTGTTAGTCCCACTACCTGTTACGTTGGACGGTACGTCACCGTGTTATTATTATGTGTATTCTGAAAGCCAACAAAGTACGCCGTGTGTGCGTGCGCGTGCATGTCTCAACATATGTAATGGTGTGTGTGTGTGTACTGTGTGTAAAGGGTGATCCATTTATTGATACCATGGGGGAGATTCCAGGGAAAACCTTATAAACCCAAGTGTCACTGTGCGGAGTAATGCTATGTAATGTTCTCCACACCGATGCCAATGATAATTTTGCGTTGTCTATACATGAATCGCCCTGTGTGGAATTGAGTCAAAGTTTAAAGACTTTCTTCTAGCAACGAAATATTAACCGTCGTAATTAAGCGGTGATGGTTTTTATCGCGCGTAGAATCGGAAACGAGTGATGGGCCAGTTTTCAATATTTATTTTTTTACAAAAGCTCTCTGATTTTTGGGACTGTGGCCAGCAATATATATATATTTGTGTGTGTAGGTGACGTCCATTTATCGGTTCGGGGGCCAGCAATAGTTAATATCGTTCTTTTAAGCGCTGTGTAATGATTAGACGGATCATCTGGCCCAGGAGCAAAATTTCACGGGACGCGCCAAATGCCCTCTTGACCCTCGCGAAACGCCAACAACTATCGTACGCGCGAGCCTGGCAGGGGTCACCCCGTGGAATAACTGACCCGTGTCACAGCACCGTGGAATTTCCGAAATTCTGCCGGGGGTCGTTTAACGGGTTGGGACGCGGGTCGGATCGGAACGGCGTCTTGGTGGGACCGCTCGCAATGCGTCGCATCTCCTTGGCCGATTTCCCGCATCTGCCGGTGAGCCTGACATCTCCACCCCAATGTGGATTTGGGAAACTTTGGTCAATTTGTGAATCGCGGAACTCAAATTGATGACAACAAAACAAAAACAAAATTGCCATGAATGTACATGTACAATCCAGCGCCTCTCTGCCAATCTACTGCTGGATGAGGCGGTCTCTCTCGGCCCTGCAGGGTCATGGGGGGGCTGTGCGTGTTGGTGAATATGAAAAGGGGGAATAGACGTTGGAGCATAGTACAGTACAATAGGTGTGTGTTTGCTGCTCGGCCCTCTGCCGACAGCATAGACCCCGCGTGGGGCTACAGTGGAAGACACTCAACCGCCTGAGAACTAGAACGGGACGATCAAAAGATGCTTTGGTCAGATGGGGCTACAAGACCGGCCCAACCACCTGTGAATGTGGAGAAGCAGACCATACTATGGAACACTGCCTTGTCTGTGCTCTACTACCCAACCTCTGCAGCTCAAAAGACCTTGCGGAGTTCAATGAAAATGCAAGGGGCTGTGTAAGGAAATAGGAAACTGTAATTTAACCATCGCGCTTCGAAGAATCGCAAAGAAGAAGAAGCCAGTTTGTGAAGTTTAATGTCTCAAGACGATTCCTGAAAACGCGTCCTGTTTTGACGCGCCGCTCGGACGGCGAGGTTGAATCGCGTCGAACGTATTTAAGGCGACAAGTTTGTAATCGCTCATGTTTACAGGCCGAGGCCCTCGCATCCTTGCACGGAGCAACCTTGCCGACCCCCGACCCCGTCCTGCTGCGTCCGATAGCCGCAGAACAGAATTGTGATTGACAGGTGCCGTGCCGCGACGGTGCGCTATCGGGGACGCGTTCGCGCACGCACCACGAGCGTTGGTTATTTAAATTTCGAAGGTTTACAGTGGGTATCTGCGAAATTACAGTTTGGCTCTGGGTTGTGTCGCGGGGCGGATTAACGCGGGACTCGTGTGACACGAGTTTGATATCAGCTGCGCCTCAGCGCTTGGGTCGCCAACTCTCGTCGAAGCCATTCCGGGAGATCGTGTTGTTTCCCCCCCACAACGTGGCGTAACGTCGCCCACTGTACCGTTCGCACAGGGGAGGGGAAGATAGATGGATGTTTATTATTACAGTAGTAAAGTACCCAGTGAGCTCGCAAGCTCTTTACAGGATTCCTGCATTGACACAACAAGGATTCCTGCGAGACACTGCAAAGGAACTTAAATTTCTCACCGGTACGGCTGTATCACAAACCTCCACTTTCCTCCTCCACTGCTAGACACTTGAGTTCACGGATCCTTTTGCATGACTTTGATACTTGAAGTTATGACTAACCGAAGCTCCAGGCTGAAACTCTCCAGTCGCCTGTTCTAGCGTTTGTGCCAAATGCCTCGGCCGCTTTCGTACCGGTAGGCCGTACCGGACCGTTCAGGCTTACTTCAACCTCTGCCTGTTCCTATTCAAGTCTACCGCCGTGCTTTCGATAGTCACCGGCGGGATATCGGTGGCGATTCCGGTGGCGTCCCGGTGACTCCGGGAGGGTTGGCGACCCCACTCACTGCGCCCGCGTAACGGTCCGCGCGTCACGGTCGAAGTCATCACCCTGTCCTCCCCCCACACACTTTGCGTTGGGCAATAATACTGTACGTTCACATACTATTATTGTACCGTCATTATCGGTACTCACTTATTCCTGTACGGGGTTGCGGGGGGGAGGGGCAGAGCTTATCCCGGCAGACACAGGGCGCAAGGCTGGGATACCAGTCCATTACAGACAAATTTCGATACCAACTTTTAAAAAAACGTTTCCCCTGAACTGACTTTTCAATGTTATTATTACAACTACTACTCGCTGTTGTTATCTTCTCGGTGTGAATGTTTGATGTTAAAGCCATGCAGGTTGTGAATGTACAAACGACGAGCGATGATTGTTGGAAGCCGAGCATTCCGATTGTTAATTTGCACACGGGTGTTATTTTGTTTCGGCTTCGTTTGTATTTTTTTTTTTTTACAACGGTGCAAAGTTGTTCGTTTTTATTTAATAAACTTTTTGTAAAAAAAAATATTTGTATACATACAAAATGTGGTTGTCGGTTGTATGGGTGATGCGTACTGTATTGTCCACGCGTGTATATCTATTGAAGAGAACCGGAGTACCCGGTGAAAACCCACGTGGACAGGGAGAGAGAAAACACACACACACCTCCGCCTCACCGCGGACCATTTAAGCTCGCGGTGAAAGTCGGGGAGTTTTGAGCTGGTGGCGGCTGCGACCTCCACGCTGTCGTTGAAGCGTCTCGTCGGCCAAACGGAAAGTCTGGCACTCGCAAAATAATCCCCGGGGGGTCCTAAATTTCCCCGTAAATATTTTCCGAGGTCACCAATAGAGTGTAGCAGGTGGCATGTGATTAGCGAGGGTGTCGCGGTGCTCCGGTGGCGTGGTGGGTAGCGCTGCCGCCTCGCAGCAAGAAGTACCCAGGTCCGATTCCTGGCTCAGATGCCTTTCTGTGTTTTCCCCGTGTCCCCGTGGGTTTTTCCCGGGTCCTCTGGTTTCCCCTACAGTCCAAAGACACGCTACCTGGGTTATTGTCCTGACTAAATTGGCACTGGTTACCTTGATACGTTATAACTGTCTTACCCCTCCCCGCAGGACAACTGTTTAAAAGCGCTACACAGCTCAACGGTTCCTTCCAGTGGACCGATGTAGATTTTTCACTGCTCGATTCATGATGGTTGCTCTTCGGAGCAGTTCCTTCCAGCTCAAAATAAAAACTCAACCCTGGCGACAGCAGCAGCAGCCACAACGACGACAGGGGCGTCACTCCTTCCGATCGATCCAGGCGTCGACGGCCTCCAGGTTCCCGCGCGGGTCCACGGCCCAGTCTCGGAACCAGCGCAGGCCGGCGAGGGCCTCCGGGTAGCGTGGCCCCTCGGCGGCTCGCCACCGGCGGAGGGCCTCGCGGTCGTAGCGGCGCGCGGCCCGCGTCACGGCCGGGTAGTCGACGAGCGAGCGGAGCGCCGCGTCGAGCCGAGCGACGAGCCGGGGTCGCGACGGCGCCAGGTCGCGCAGCTCCTCGGGGTCGCGGGACACGTCGAAGAGCTGCGGCCGCGTCGCCGGCGACGGGCCCTCGCCGTACGCCACGAACTTCCAGCGCGACACGCGCAGCATGTAGGCCGAGGCGTTGAGGTCGCTGCCGTGGAACTGGCTGAGCGCCCAGCGGCCGCCGCGGGACAGTCGGACGAGGTCGCGGTGGCCCGGGGAGGTGGTGTCGCCGTCGTTGTGGAGGTCGCGGGCGGTTGCGTTGTGAGTGTGATGATGTTGACGATGGTGGTGATGTTGAGCGTAGCGTCGCTGTTTGTCGTCGTCGTCGTCGTCGTCAGCGCGATCAAAGCCGCCGGTTAGAGTATTGTCGGCAGCATGATAGCGGCGATGATCTTGAGGGATGCGAGCACTTCCGTCGCGGTCGTCAAAAAATCCACCGGCGTCGTCGTCGTCAGCACCTTCGCCAGAGCCACCACAGCTGCCACCGTCATTGCCGGCGCTCCACCCGCGCTCCCCGCGTCGCTCCAGCAGCCGGAGCAGCGACGTCCCGTTGAGACGCGGGTCGACGGGCAGCCCCGCGATGTCCATCATCGTCGGGTACACGTCCACCAGCGACACCAGCGTGCGCTCGGCCGCGGAGAGCGACGCGCGCCCCGCACGGCCACCACCACCACCACCAACATCACAACCACCGCTGCCACCATCACCACCACCACCACCACGAAGGCCTTCACCGTCGTCAATAGCATTACCACCATCACCACGACCACCAACACCACCACCAGCAGCATCATCACAACCGCGACCACCTCCTCCGCGACAACAACACCCGTCACCGTCCCCGGGCCGCCGTCGCCGCCGCTCCGCCGCCGGTGGCACCCTGGGCCCGGCGAGAACCAGCGGCACGCGCGCGCTGCCCTCGTACATGCTCATCTTGTAGAACTGCCGGTGCTCCATCGCCAGCTCGCCGTGGTCGGCCGCGAACGCCACGTAGGTGTCGCGCCGCGCCCGGAGCCCCGCGGAGCCCAGCGCCCGCATCACCGCGCCCAGCATCGCGTCCGTCTCGGCGCACATGGCCAGGTAGGCCGAGCGCACGGCCAGCACCTCGTCCCGGGTGAACGGGCCCGAGCAATTCTTCACGAAGCTGGCGTAGGAGTCCGCGGGGTGGGCGGCGGACGCCGGCAGCCAGCGCGGCACCGTGACGGCGCCGCGTCGCACCCGGCGCAGCCACAGGGGCGACGTGCGGAACGTGGAGCCGCCGGCGTGCGGCCCCGCAGACCGGGTCGCGTAAGGGTGCGGCAGGTTGAGGCCCAGGTACAGGGCGAACGGGGCTGCGGGTCGAAGCGGACGGCGAAGTGAGTTGAGGATGGGGAGGATTGGGGGATGTGAAGGTGGAGGAGGATAAGGAAGATAGGGGATAGGAGGTTGAGGAGGTTGAGGAGGGTGGGCAGGATAGGGGGGAGGAGATGGATGGCAAGGTGGGGATTGCGAATGATAAGGAGGAGGACAGGGGACGGGGGTTTGGTAGCGTATGGGAAGGATAGTGGGTAGAGGGTTAAAGGATAGGCTGGAGGATGACAATAATAGCGGGGAGGTGGTGGTGGCGGAGGATACGGGAGGGGGAGGTGGAAAAGGAGGTTGCGGAGGTGAGGTAGAGGAGCAGGTGGAGGTAATGGAGGAGGCGGGGAGATGGTAGAGGGGGAGGATGGGGGGAGGTAGGGCAGGTAGCGGAGGTGGAGATGGAGGAGGAGGTGAGGACATTAAGTCTTGCTCACTGTACAAATCGCGTCTCATGTTCCATCAACATAAACAAACCAGTTGCACCAATTACAGCCACATCACACCGCCACCTTCCCAACCGCACCGCACCGGCTTACTTCCGCCTCCGCCTCACCCAACACAGCCCCCCACCTGCCGTGGGCGCCACGCGTCGTATCCAACGCACGGCGAGGTCGGTGTTGTTCCAGTCGCGAAGATGCACCCGCCTGGTTCGCCGGTCGCCCACGGTCTCGGCTCGCGGCCGCGGCTCCTGGCGTAGGAGCAGGCCCGGAACGCCGCGCGTCCACGCCTCCACGCGGTTGCTGAGCGAGTGGCCGCCCGAGGTGAAGTCCGTCTTGCCGAACACCGCCGTCGTGTAGCCGGCGTCTCCCCGCAGGCGGTCGAGCCACGTCTGGTAACCTGGCCGAGGGTGACGGTGACGGGGGAGCGACGTCGATTTAGGGGTGGTTGTCGCGGTTACGCGCGGGGGGTGACGGTGTTGTGTTGGTTGTAGGTCGGTTACCAGCGGTGGCGAGGGTCGACCTCTGTGGAGGAGGTTCGTGAAGGACGCTACTGCGCAGCGGCGGCTCAGTGGTTAAGTGCGCTGGACTACGAAGCTGGCGACACGAGTTCGAATCCCGCTCGCGGCTAACTATACTTACGATTTCCTGAATCGGTCCTGGGTATTTTTCTGCTGTAATAATAAACATCTATCTATCTATAGGTGCTCTCTAACCAGGGGTGGAACCGCGATTTTTAAAGTGTGGGGTTCTAGGGGTGGGACATGAGCACCGCAACCCCGTACTTCAACTGTGTACTCTTCCCGCCCTGGCCTGTCAAGTAATACTTGGTATTACCTGCAAATTCTACCGAGCACTTCGAAGCCGAGGAGCTGAAAGACAACGATGTCCAGAAGCTCAACAGACGCCAGAAGCCCCTCGAGTCTCGAGCAAGAAGAGAGGCCAATGCCCGCCGCCTTTAAGGCCAGCACTGACTATTTATAGCTCTAAATGTTGAAGGGCTGTCTGCAACTAAATAAGAACTTGTTGCAATGGGAAACTGTCGTGTAGCCATCACGCTTCGAAGAATCGAATCGAATTCGAATTATTACACGTGAGGGCGGGCGGCGGCCGCCGCACCTTGCGGCAGGCACTTGTGGTTGTTCCAGGCGGCCGTCACGTGGGTGTGCAGGCCGCTCCAGAGCGCGGCGCGGGACGGGCAGCACACGGGCGAGTTGGTGTAGGCCCTCTCGAAGGCCATCCCGGCCGCGGCCAGCTTGCCCAGCCACGGCAGCCGGACCGGCGGCCGCGGGGCCGTCAGCAGCCGCCCGTCCATCGAGTCGCACACGACGAGCACGATGTTGGGGCGAGTGACGGAGCCGGGCGACGAGCCGGAGGATCGTGATGGTGATGATGAGGCGGAGGGCGCCGGGCAAGATGCCAGCACCATGAACGCCAGCGCCATGGCAGCGCCAACCCTCGGCGTCATCATCTCTCGGCCGGGCGCAGCTGCATCGGGAAACAATCGGGAAAGAATCGGGAGAGAATCCGGGAGCAAGCCTCGCCGGGTTTGGCCAGGTGAGATTTCCGCAGACCGTGAGCCGCACATGAGGGATTTTAATATTGAGGCACTGGGCGGAGACCTAGAGGCCGACCCAGGACACGCTGGAGAGAATGTATTCTTCGGCCGGCCTGGGAATGCCTGGGAATCCCCCCCCCCAGGAAGAACTGGAATCTGTTGCCGAGGAAAGGGATGTCTGGTCCACTCTCCTTGGACTGCTGTCGCCGCGACCCTCACCAGGACAAGCGGTTTAGAAAATGGATGGATGGATGATTGATGATGTGCGGGTTTTAATTTAGGTTTTCACGGCTGCGATGTATGAGAGTGCTCTTAAGAGCTGCTCTTTCGGGATAGCCATATTTGTTATTATATTTTGCCCCTCTTCCCCCAATTAATCCCAATTCACCTATCGTTCCTGCTCAACGTGGGGGGTGAAACGTGAAGGAGAGAGGAGGAACGCTCAACACGGCTATCCCGAAAGAGCAACTCTTAAGAGCGATTCTCTAACTCATGGAATCGAAAAATGCTCATGTCACACCATGAGAGCCCTGTAACTGATGCGCTACGCGTGCGGGCAATGCACACTTACTGACAACACAAGCAAAACTAGAGACAAACATCCCCTTATATAGCCTTAACAGACTCTTGGGGGCAAGTGCCCACTCACGCCGACTGTGGGCACATTCAATAGCGGGCAATGGCCACGAGGTGGCAGTGATGTCACCTCGACGCTCGTGCCAGGATGAGTGCGCTCAGAGGCCCCGTGTGTGCCTTGCATGTGTGTTTCCACAAATATCCCCCGTATAGCCTTAACAGACTGTATCGTCAAGTGCTGTTATGTAGCACCTATGAAGGCCGGCACGGCGCACGAGGGGGTGGGTAGCCCAGCACCACGCCCGGCCACCTTTGTCTCCCCAGTGCTGATGTTTACACATCGTAGCAGGTACAGTACATAAATTATTTACGGTTGAGTCGACCTAGCGGAGGCCCAGGACCGGTTCAGATATTCCTCAGCAAACTCGGGTCGCCGCTAAGCGCTGCAGCGTCGCTCCCCACAGCGACACACACGCAGTACACAACAACAACACACACACAGACACACAGCCGGACAGAACGTGTGTGTGTGTGTACGTGTGTACAAAGTTTAGAGATGTAACGGAGAGTGTCCGCGCATCTCACCGCGAACAGCGAGCAGCCCTCTTCACGACCCACCCCCTCTCCCTCCGTCCTCTCTCCCCGCTCCCCTCTCGCGTCACACAAAGGCAAAGATCCCCCGTATAGCCTCAACAGAATGTAGGGCCAAGTGCCGTTAGCGAGTATAATAATAACATAAATTTATATAGCGCCTTTCACCCGAGGGTCACAAAGCGCCTGCACAAGGGCCGCGAACACCAATGAAGGCCGGCGCGGCACACGAGAGGGAGGGTAGGGTGGCCGGCACCGCACTCCGCCGCCTTCGTCACCAGGTAGTTAATTTGAGGCTGAGTCGACCTAGGCGAGGCCCAGGACCGGTTTCAGAAAATCGTCACTGGTGTTGGCCGTGAGTGGGATTCGAACTCCGGTCGCCAGATTCGTAGCCCAGTGCGCTAACCACTGGGCTACCGCTCCCCACGCAGCGTGCTCACCGCTACGCCGACACACACACAGAGACGGGCACGCCTATAGACAGATACAGACAACAAACACACAGAGACACACATTACGCGGGGCGGTGCCTCACAGACTTGTGGTGACTCAACAACAGCAGCCTTTCGCCACTAAGGGGCGCCGACAACACCACGGCACCCGTGCCATGCTAGGTGCACTTTTTGAGACCACGTGAAGTGTCAAAGGCAGGAGTTCACGCGACAGGCTCGGACGCCGTGAGTTGACGAAGTTGATTGACAGACGCACACACTGTGCTCCTCGCTGTAACTCGCTGCGTCTTATCCGGCCGGGTCTTCCCGCTCGTTGTTGTGAGCATCGCTCCTCTGCCCTCCGTTGTTGCCGCAGGACGACTGCCTCCAACTGCCCAGTACCCTCAAAGTGCACCTAGCCTGGCACTGCCCAGTAGCGTCCTTCACGAGCCTCATCCACCGGACACCGCTGATATCATCGGCAAGTCCACTCAACTGCAGGTCCTCCTGTTCCACATCAGTCCATCTCTTGCCTAGCCTGTGCCGGCTCTGTTTCGCCCACTCTATCCGGCCAAACAGAAGCTGCTTAGGGCATGCGGTGGCTGGGCATGCGGGCTACGTGACCCAGCCAACGTAGCCTCGCCTGCCGGGGGAGTTCACTGATAGGACTGTGTACAGATCTTTCAAGGATCTGCGAGGCTCACACACAGCCACACACAGGCAGGGTGGTGCCTCACACACACAGAGGACACGTGGTGGAAATGAATAAACAAGACTTGGTCTGTTCCCGGGTTTTTTTTATGGAAATGTCAAATGCCACCGGGAGGGGGAGAGAGAGAGAGAGACGTGGGGATCCGCACATACACAACAAAGACAAAGATCCCCCGTATAGCCTTAACAGACAGCTGGGGGTAAGTGCTGTTAGCGAGCACCTATGAAGGCCGACACGGCACGCCAAGGGGGTTGGTGACCAGCACCACGCCCGGCCGCCTTTGTCCCCCTAGTGGTGATGTTTACACATCGCACCAGATACTTATTTGAGGCTGAGTCGACCTAGAAGAGGCCCAGGACCAGTTTAGATATTCGGTGTCAGAGTTATTGGTCGCGAACAAGAATCGAACGCAGGTCGCCGGGCTCATTTCGCAGCGCGCTAACCACTGCGCCACCACTCCCCCATGCAGACAAAGCTCCCCCTATAACCTTAACTGACTCGGGTCAAGTGCTGTTAGTAGCGAGTAGCGCCTATGAAGGCCGGCACGGCACACATAAAGGGGATGGGTGGCCAGCAACACCACCCGGACACACACATGAGTACACACAATGACACACCGAAACACACACACATACAACAATCAGTTCGTATTTCTAAAATGCCACACGAATTAGACGCTATGTGTGGCTCTTTGACTCGGTCAAGGAATGTTGTAACAAACAAGAATCCAGAAATATAAAGTGGCGTTTTTCAGTCGGGAATGCAAGGGTCGCAGCGGAGCGGTGGCCCAACGGTTAGCGCACTGGGCCATTGAACCCGGCGATATTAAGTTGCGGGCGGCGCTGTGAGTAGCGCTGCCGCCTCACAGCAAAACGGACCGAGGTTCGAATCCTGTCTCGGGCGCCTTTCTGTGTGGAGTTTGCATGTTCTCCCCGAGTCCGCGTGGGTTTTCGCCGGGCACTCCGGTTTCCTCCCACAGTCCAAAGACATGCTGCTGCATAGGTTAATTTTCGTGCGGACTAAAGAGCCCCCGGTGCCCTGTGATGGACTAGCATCACATCCCTGCCTTGCGCCCTGTGTCTGCCGGGATAGGTTCCGGGTCACCGTGACCTTGTACAGTATTACGCGGTTGGATGGATGGAAGGATATTGAGCTGCATCGCCGTTCACGGCTAACGTCAGTGGCGAGTGATATCTGAACCAGTCCTGGATGATGACCTTCGACCGGCATTGACCAGCGTGGTGAAGTATGGCTATTCAGCTGCCATGACTGAGCCTGTGTGGGGAGGCCTTCATTCGGTAGTGGATTGATTACTCGGCATCGCTACTGGGTGTTGGTCATGTTTTATTTGTGAAAAGATTTCGTTGTCAGTATTTTCCGAATAAACACACAACACACACACGAGCACACAGATACACATACACAGCAAGGATTAGTCACATTTGTGCATTCAGACGGACAGAAAACACTGTTCTGTGCATCGGTATTGGTGAGCCAGTGTATTTATTGAGTCGTGGAGCACTTGCCCCTACCGAGTGTTAAGTCTATACGGGGGATCTTTGTATTTGGCGTTTTAGAGACTCTTTGTACAGTGTTCCTTTTAAGGTTGTAGTTTTATTGACGAACGTGTTGCGGGTTTTTTTTGTTAGTCGTGCTTGTGCACCACAGAAACATTGTCCGCTTATTTATTCTGAAATTTATTTTCTCCACGACGCCGCTAATGCTGATTTAGTGTTCCGTCTCGCCGTATAATGTAGTGTTCTGTGTCGCTCTACCATCGGCAGTTTGCCAGCATTGATTCGAGCGGAGCCTGGCCTCTGCTGATGAGGCAGTGTGTTGAAACCGGCCCAGTCCGGAACGCTGTCTCCTAGAATTCTATTAGCCAGCAAGGCACGTCCACCTCACCTTACCCCGTCCTCTTCATTCGTAGCCGCGTGTCGGGAGCATTATAGGAATGTCGCGGCTACAATCTCTATAATAACGGAGCTTCGCTTGTCGGTCAAACATGGTGATGCTGCCGTGTGGTGGATGGTAAACGAATAAGCAGTGTCCTTTGCAACTATTTCTCTCTGCAACTGTCTCTATCTGCGTAGCTGCAATTGTTTCAAGGGCTGCAAATGCTTTTTCATTGTATTCGTAACGAGCTCCTTCAACGTATTCCCATCCCACTGTTACACTTTTGCGCTGCTTTGTCTTTTAGTAATTTATTGGAATTATTTGACTTTTTTGTCCGGTGCGACACTGTGTGTTACTGTTTACCTTGTGGTTATGGCTAAAGTTTAATCTCCGCACAATTTAATGCCGTAAATTTGTTAAGTTCGTTGCATTGCCTTCTAATTTTATATATTATTTATGTTGGCGCAGTGAGTAGCGCTGCCGCCTCACAGCAAAAAGTACCCGTTTTCAAATCCCGCCTCGGATGCCTTTCTGTGTGGAGTCTGCATGTTCTCCCCGTGTCGGCGTGGGTGTTCGCCTGGCACTCCGGTTCGCTCTCACAGTCCAAAGACTTGCTGCTCCGTAGGTTAATTGGCCTGCTGACTTTTTTGTCCCCCGGTGCCCTGTGGTGGACTGGAGTCCCATTCTGGGACGCTCTGCGTCTGCCGGGATAGGCTCCGGCTCACCGCGACCCTGTACAGGATTACGCGGTTTCTGACAATGAGATTTACGTCGGTTAATTCGCGCGTTTGTTGCATTGGAGGAATCCTGCTTCCAAAGCTTGCAAGCTCACCGGGTATTCTTTACTGCAACAATAAACATCTATCCATCTGTCCACTGTCACTCGCGTTGCTAGAGACAGATAGCACAGCGAGTGATAGCATAGCCGGTGATATCAATTCATGGTCAGCACGAACACGCACATCTTGGGGGGGACCAGAGTGGCGGGCAATGCGCCTCACGCCCGATAATCGTCGCCGCTTGCGATGCCGCCTCGACAGCTCGGGCAGCGTTTCGAAAAGTACGGTTTTCGGTGTCGCCCGCCTGCTGCCAAGCTAAACAGCGTGACAAGGGCGCGCATTGAGCGGCGGCGCGCGTCACCGCTAATCACGCGCGCGCCTCACGTTGCTCCACAGCCACCAATTACCGCGCCGCGTTATAATAAACACGCTCTAACATTGAAATCCTCACCTGACCCCCCACCTCCTCCTCCAGCGTCTCCCGCCCCTCACGACCAAAGATCCCCTATATAGCCTTAACAGACTGTAGGGACAAGTGCTGTTAGCGAGCACCTATGAAGGTCGACACGGCACACGAGGCGGTGGGTGACCAGCACCACGCCCGGCCGCCTTTGTCTCCCTAGTGGCAATGTTTACACACGGCACTAGGTACTAATTTGAGGCTGAGTCGACCTAGGGGAGGCACGGACTGGTTGAGAAAATCGGCACTGGTGTTGGGCCGGGTTTGTTACTCAGCGCGCTAACCGCTGCACCACCGCTCCCCATACACAAAGATCCCCCGTGTAGCCTTAACAGACTGTAAGGGCAAGTGCCGAACACACACGTTACACACGTACAGACTGAAGCGCGTTGAGCCGAGGAGTTTAAAGGAAAAAAAACGAGAAGCAACAAAATATAGGAGCAGAAAACCGCCATTAACAAACATAAAATGCACACTTTGCGAATTAGCCAACGTGCCTAATGAATCACCATCGGTCATGTCAGAGAGCGGCCGTTGCCTCTCCCCTCCTCCTCCCCCTACTTAAAATAATCGCCCTCGGTCATATCAGTAGCCGCCACCACTCAGCTCCTGCTCCGTCCCCCCCCCCAATCACCCTGGCTTTGGCCTCTAGACGAACACAGCCTCACATTATTGAAGTCCCAAGTCAGCGGCCAATAGAGCCGAGGTGGTGAAACTGACCTTTGGCGGGAGTCCAACTGTGCGGGGCGAGCAGGCGCCCCTTACGCAATCGATCACACTACGCAGCATGCGACGTGATGAGAGTTGTTCGTCACCACCATCAGCATCATGACCATCATCATCATCACCATCATAATCAAAATCATCATTACCATCATTAACGGCTGAGCAGGGCTCCGCGCCTCCGAATCATCGGGTGCAAAACGCGCCCGGAGAAAATGCGCGCGTTACAAAAGTAGATTATTATTATCATCACCACCATCATCATTACCACCATCAACACCACCATCATCATGACGATTCTATATCGGAGCTTGCAGCGTCAGTCGTTATAATCCGTATGTAAACTGTAGAGCATTGACGGAGGCTGAACTCGTGACGGCCACCGTGATGTTTGTTGTGATCGTTGCGCTCATCATACATAGTGTTTGTCCCCATACCGTGACTCGGCGCCATTATCTCGATACCGTGACTCGGGGTCAATATCAACATCTGATCAGCGCACAATCGTCAGGATTGTCGCATTACCTCAACATCGTCACCCTCAGCATTTCAACAGTTTTCACGGCCAAATTGATCTCAAAGCCGTTCTTTCGGGATAGCCGTGTCACTGAGCGCTCCCCCCTCTCTCTTATTTTTACGACGTTTGCCCCTCACACGTTGGAGGCATCATCAGCGTGTATCCAACGAGGGGGGAGCGCTCGACACGGCTGTCCAGAAAGAACACCTTTGGAAAGCAATTCTCAATATTATTGTCGTCGCCCTGATCGTAACGTTATTTTATAAATCCCTAATCCTGGATGAATTCCTAACCCTCATCACGAATAAGCCTTTACCACCCGTATAACCTTAACATACTGTAGGGGCAAGTGTCGTTAGCGAGTAGCACCTATGCAGGCCGACACGGCACACGCGAGGGTGGGTGACCAGCACCACGCCCGGCCACCTTTGTCTCCCTAGCGGCAATGTTTACACTCCGCACTCGGGACGAATTTGAGGCCGAGCCGTCACTGGTGTTGGCCGCGAGCGGGATCACACTCGGGTCGTTAGATTTATAGCCCAGCGCGCTAACCAATGAGCCACCGCTCCGCATACCACCACCGCAAACATTTTCTCACCACCAGCAGCAACCACACGCTTGCTCATCCCGGCGCGTGTAATAGATTGCTGTGCGTGAGTTATTATCGCGTACATCTGTGCCTCAGGCCGGGGCCTCACGAGGACCCCCACACAGTAGCGCCACTGTCGTCGTCGTTGTTGTTGTCGCTCGACGAATACCCAGCCTAGGGGCGATCTTGTCCTAAGCGTTGTAACGCGTTCTTCCGAGGCCACGGTTAAGACGCAACAGCGGCTTGAGATGGGCTCGATCGTACTCGTGCAAAACAGCGGGACTGCAAAGCTGCCACGGTGTTACAGTTTTCATGAGAGTAATCGAGGTGGAGAGGCAGAGCGCTCGGTGACACGGCCGTTTTCTCTTCACAAAAAAAAAAACCCAAAAAAAAATTGGTTGCTGATTTTCCGTGCTCTGTCGTTGTCGACATGTCGTTCTCTCTGCAGCTTTGTGCAGCGCTTTGTGACCCTCGGGTGAAAGGCGCTATATAAATGCTATTATTATTATTAAGAGCAACGATCATCGGTAATTTCGAAGCCCAGAGTCACGTGCTGAGTGATGTCACTGAAAAATCGCGCGACGCCGCGTGTGAGCAGATCTGGATGGCCGGGGCCTCGCCGTAGGAACGTGGAAGTTCCACCGGCTGGCTCAGGACCGGCCAGTGACCTCGGTCACCTTGCAGCGCTTGCAAGGGCGCCACTAACACAGACGCATGCGGAGGACACTCACCACACGCGTAAGCAATTCCGCATTGGTCACGTTACAAAGACAAAGGACGAAGATCCCCGTGTAACCTTCACGTAGACTTTTGGGACAAGCGATGTTAGCGAGCAACTATTAAGGCCATACTAGGCACCTATTAAGGCCATACTGCACAGCCCTGTGCAGCGCTTTGTGACCCTCGGGTCAAAGGCGCTCTATAAATGCTATTATTATTATAAATATAAAGTGCTGATGATTATACACACACCGGCAACTAATTGAAGGCGCGACACGGATATCCCGAAAAAACAGCTCTGAAGAGCAACCAGTAAATGCGAACATGACACCACAAGTTGCTCAATCGGGATAGCACACAGCAGCAACCATCGCCCCCTACTGGCTTACAAAGACAAAGATCTCCCATATAGCCTTA
>JAZEWU010000029.1:6019117-6036209 GCA_036362915.1 Geotria australis | reverse complement strand
CGGGTCGCCAGATTCGTAGCCCAGCGCGCTAACCACTGGGCTACCGCTCCCCATACACACACACACGCACATGTGTGCACACACACACAGCAATCGCTACACACATCCGCACGCCACATGCTTGCACATGCAAAGACAAACGTCCCCCGTATAGCCTTCACAGACTGTAGGGATAGGGCCAAGGGCTGTTAGCGAGTTGCACCGATAAAGGCCGACACGGCATACAATGGGGTGAGTGGCCAAAACCACGCCCGGCCGGATTTTTCTCCATGGCGGTGATGTTTACAGACCATACCAGGTACTCAATTGAGGCTAGGGGTAGACCCAGGATTGGTTCAGAAAATTGGCACTTGTTGTTGGTCATGAGCGGGAATCGAATTTGGGTCACCGTGTCCATAACAGGAGTGCTAGACTCCAGGAGCGTACGAACACACAGGTCTGTCAAACCTTTTTTTTAAACCTGTCATTAACCGAACGCTAGTTACCCATTCATTCTAGCGGTAACAGGCGCTTCGCACCGCTTGATACTGTACGCCTGCACGTGGTTATTTTTGTTCTGCGCTACCGCTCGCGAAAGGGAAACAGTGACCGTACCCTGGAGCGTAATCGCGCCAAGTAATGTTGCGTTTATTTACTCCCTGGACACGTTATTTATTGAACGTGCGAAGTGTAAACACGCGCGCTTTCGTAGCGGCGAACGGTGTCTTCACGGTTTGTGCGCTGCGCTCCGATCCCGGCGACCCAAGTCAAATTCCTGGCTGCGATGCCCATCGTTCCCCCCTGTGGCCCATTGCCCTCTTAAATATTGGCCTTCCCATCGGCTGAGTCGTTCCAGGATTTGAGCACGCTTCCTTGTAAGGCGATGTCAACGTCGGTGCAGGACACCAAGGCAACCAGCCACGTGTCTTGTGCGCCGTCGAAGCCGCTCGCTAGCGGCACTCGATCCGTCGCGCGATCGCTGCTCTCCGCTTGTGTTTTTGTTAAAGAAACTTGAACCGCCACAAACAATCTGTTGGTTGCTATCGATGAAAATATTGATCCACGGTGTTTGTTGCAGCAACTGAAATGTGTTTACAAGCAAGTCTCGCAGGACGGCTTCGGATGCTCTTCCCACATCTCTCAGGGGCTCCCCCAAGTAGCTTTGCTTCGGCTGTTGAAGAATCATAGCAATCGTGTTCGTTCACTTGCCCCAAAAGTGTTATCCTTGTCGTTATCAGTCTTCGCTTAATCCTCTGTAAGGTCATGGAGGTCCCGGAGCCCATCGCGCAGACGCAGCGCGAAAGGCAGGGATATACCCAAGACGGGAGGCCGGTCCACAGGCCATTGCAGGGCGTTCGGGGCAATTTAGTCAGCAGGCCAATAAACCTAGACAGCAGCGTGTCTTCGGACTGTGCGACGAAACCGGCAAAAACCCACGCGGACACGGGGGTTGAGCACGCAAACTCCACGCAGAACGGCACCCAAGTCAGAAATCAAAGCGGCGGAGCTTCTCGCTACACCGTGCCGCCACCCCCCCCAGTGGCGTGCCGGCTTGACGCGGGATCGTTGCGTTTGCGTGCCGCGCGTGCAGGCGCTTCATCTCGAACGCGTCGCTGTTCCGCCGCCTGGCGGAGGAGGCGGGCCGCGTGCCCGGCGCCCGCTGGTCGCTCGGGGGCAACGCGCCCGTCATGGCCAACCGCATGGCGGCCGAGGGCTGCGACGTGCTGCTCGGGGCGCGGCTCCCGCACAGCCTCCTGCAGGTCATGAGGCCGGAGGTCAGAGGTCAGTCTGCCGGTTGGCTGGCTGGTCTGCGTGTCGGTCCCTCTGTGTCTCGGTTGACCGGTCGGTCGGTCGGTTCGTTTGTGGGTCTGCCAGTCCTCAGCATGCCTTCGAGACACTCGCTCAGCACCGACTGCATGCGCACCCTACACTGGCTACCTATACAACAGCAAATCACTTACAAGACCGCACTACTTTGCCACCGAGCAAAGAGATCCCCCGTATAGCATTCACGGATTGTGCCGTTAGCGAGCAGCACCTATGAAGGTCGATACGGCACGCGAGGAGGTGGGTGACCAGCACCACGCCCGGCCGCCCTTGTCTCTCTGGTGTTGTGTGTCTTGCGCCGCGTTGCGTAACCCGCGGCGCGGTGCGGCCGGCGTTGTGCCCGCGTGCGCGCGTGAGCAGTGGCCGGGCAGCCCGTGGAGGAGGCCGACACCCACCTGATCCTCGAGTACCCGTCGGGCGCCCGCTGGGGGAACTACACGTCCCAGCGCGCCAACAGGCACGCGAGCGGCGACGCGCGGCACACCCGCCACCCCCGCTCTGCCGTCCCATCGTTCCGCTGCTCGTCCTTACACTCTCTGAGCTCAAGACCATTGACGGTGGTGGCGGTTATAATGATGATAGCATTACGGCAGAAAATAGCCAGCGGGCTCGAATCCTCCGGGTGCGGGGTTCCCGCGATACAACAAACGTGCGAACGAACCAGCGCAAACAAAATATAAAACCGCAAGGTGATACAACGAATTTACAGCATTAAATGGTGCAACGATAAAACCCTAACCCTAGCTTCGGGAGGCCTTCATCTAGCAGCTGTAAAGGGCCGTATGTTGTTGTTGCTGGTTTAAATGGCCGCTATCCAGGTTAACCTGGATTGGCCGGTTGCCCCCAATGGTGGTGGTGCCATGAAAACGGATTTACTAGGGCCACCAATCCCTGAGGTTAGTCTGGTTGTACGAACACATCAAACACTCTGCTAAAACCACATCACTGCGCTAACACCACCTCCTCTCCCCCCGCCCCGACCCCTCCGTCACCGCCACCACTCAGGTTCATCGTGCACAGCGATACCCACAATGCCCGGCTCGAGTCGCTGGAGGCGTTCCACTCCGAGCTCGCCGCCTTCCAGCCGGCGCTGCTGGTGGTCGGCGGCCTCCAGATGATGGACAACTTCCCGTTTCCTCCCGGTGAGTCTCGGCTGCTCGGTTACCCCGGCCCGCGCGCGGCGATTTCCGCCGCGGTTGCGGTGGCGGTGGTGCAAGTTGGCGGCCGGGCATGGTGCCGGCTACCCACAACCTCGTGCACCGTGCCGGCCTTCGTAGGTGCTCGCTAACGGCACTTTCGATAGACGTTTATCATTACAACGGAAAAATACCCAGTGAGCGTGCGAGCTCTCTACGGGATTTCTCCACCACAACAAACACGCGAATTGACGCGACAGTGACGGCTATCCGGTGTATCTCTGTCTGATGCGAGTTTCTTGAGCGGCGTCGCGTGCGTGTCACTGTAGGCGGCCGCTCCTCTGGTCTCCCGCTCTTGTCTCCTCCTCTTCCTTCTCCTCCCGCTGTCCCGCCTGGCTGGCGGCGCGAGGTTAGTCTCACTCCTCCTCCCTCCTCGCCTCACTCCGCCTGCGCACGATACATCCCGCCGTCCCGCCGTCGTGTCTTTCCTGTGTCTCGCCTTGACGAGTCGCTCCGCGTTTCAAGCACATTTTTAGAACGGCCCTCTCTCGGGACATTTCTAGATCTGCCGCTGGCCAGCTTCGCTCCTGCCGGGTAACTGTGACTCTCACAGGGTAACGTCCAACTTTTTTAAAGCGTTTTTTATTTTAACAGTAAACAAATTTAGGAGCGCACGCTCACAAAAATGTCCGAGTCGTTGACGACTGGGGAAAAGGGGACGTCAAACAACGACAAGAAAACAGACTCATAGGTCATCGTCATTGCGACAGGAGTAGCAACAGCTCTCCGGCTGAACCGTCGCGGCCTAAGTCAATCGCGGACGAACGCAGCAGCCGCTGGAATCCGGCCACACGGTGGTAGGAAGCGACGGCGAGGTGTCGCGAACAACCGAGCGGTTTTCGCCGACGAACGCACGCGCCTCGGTTGTTGCGCCGATCCTCTCGTCTCCGCTCACCCGCGGCGTCGCCCTCCCTCTTACCCGCGCGGCAGGCGAGCGCGTGCGCAGGCTGCGAGCCGTTCGCTCCGCCATGTCGGCCGCCCGCTCCCCCTCCTCATCCTCCTCCTCCGTCGACGGCGGCGGCGGCGTCCGCGTCCACTTCGAGATGGCGTCGTTCTCGGACGCGTCGCTTCTGGCCGAGCTCCTGGACGAGCTGGTGGTGCCCGCGGCCGACTCGCTGGGCATGAACGAGCAGGAGCTGCCCAACCTGCGCGGCCTGCTGGCGGGCGGCGACGTCACGCTGGTGGCCGACGCCAACCCCCGCGTCGCCGCCGTGCTCGACCAGATGCGCGACGTGTACGGCGCCCTGAGGGCCCGACAGCGACGGGCCGGGGCCGCCCGGCTCCTCACTCGCCTGCACGTGCACACGCTCGCGTTCCAGGTGAGCGGGTGGGTAAACGGCGAGCGCTGCAGGTGAGGGGGCGGGTAAACGGCGAGCGTTGCAGGCGAGCAGGCAGGTAAACGGCGAGCGTGCGCTTGCGTGTCCCCTCCGCCTAGGCCATCCTGACGGCCCGCAACTCGTCCTGGAAGTCGGGGATGTCCGCGGCCGCCAAGGCCTCGCTCACGGCCAACCGGCACGTGTGCGGCTCGGCCGACATCGACGCCGCCAAGGCGCGGCTCATCATGGACGACTCGTTCGCCGCGAGCCGCGGGCCGCAGAGCCGCCGCGTGCCCGTCGACCCCGACCACCCCGTGGCCTGCTGGGAGGAGGAGGAGGAGGAGGACGACGAGGAGACGGGCGGGCCCGCGGGGGGCCGCCGGGCCTACGAGCTGTGCGTGGCGCCCGTGCTCGTGTGCACCGACGTGTTCCAGACGGTCGGCGGCGGAGACAACATCTCGGCCGCGGGGCTCGTGCTGCAGATTTGAGTCGAGGCGGGTAGAGGTGGGAGAGTCGTGCTGGAGAGTGTCTCACTGCCCCCAACCAGCCACTGGTCGCTTGTTCCGCTGGGCCTCCGCTCGAGAGCCGAATGCCCTCTAAGCGTTCCTCTTAGAGCGCGTTCGGCTCGATGTACGAGACTTGCTTCCGAAAGTCGCCCGCTCTTGGGATAGCCGCGTCGAGCGTTCCTCTCCTTGCCGAGGCCTCGACTCGCTCGTTCGAGGCATCGCCAGGCTATCGATTCATTCACCTGACGATGTCTCCCACCGTGGGAGGCTATCCCGGAAGGGCACCTATTAAGAGCAGTTCTCGGTCGTTTTGCCTTCGTTGGTCGGTTCACTGGGCCGGGGGTCTGATTGGTGGAAATTCCACGTTGTATAGGTGTGGGTCGGTCCCGTCCATAGAGCAATCACTGTCGATCTCCCACACAGTAGGATGTATTGAGCCCTGAGTGCGGATGGGCTCTCAAGGGCTGCGTTAACACACCCCCACTCCAACGAGACTTGGAGTTGGCCACCCATCCCATCGTGACAAAGTATATTCCCCTCCCTCCCAGCCATAGTAATGTGGAATTTCCACCACCGACTCAGGGCCAGCAGCTGAGACGATCACCACTCGGTGCCTTCTGTGAACACGGAGACTCTTTGACTTGACATTTCAAAATAACACCCCCTTCCCAGTTATGTTTACTAAGATTGCTTTTCCTCTACTGCTTAACTTCTATTCCAGTTGCTAGAAACCACGCGGGAGGTGGGTTCGTTGGGTCAGGTGACTCGTAATGGCCACGTCGTAGCCATGAGCCAGCGGCGCTAACATCCCGCGGTTGGGACTCCGGACGCTGGTAAGCTGATAATCAACCAGGTCGTTCTTTGTGGCGAGCTGCGGTGGTATCAACTGCCGTGGCCGATGACTGGGCTCGCAAACACAATCTCCATCCGTCCATCCATTGCCAGAAACCGCTTAATCCTGTACAGGGTCGCGGTGAGCCGGAGCCTAGCCAAGCCAGGGCTATACCATGTCCATCACAGGGCACCAGGGGCAATTTAGTCCACAGTGCAATTAACCTATGCAGCAAACTATCTTTGGACTGTGGGAGGAAACCGGAGTGCCCGGCGAAAACCCACGCGCACACGGGGAGAACATGCAAACTTCGCACAGAAAGGCACCCGCGCCGGGATACGAACCCGGGACCTTCTTGCTGTGAGGCGGCAGCGCTACTCACCCCTACGCCACCGTGCCGCCCTCAAACACAATCTCACGCAACGTTGTTTATGCAAACCACCCAGCTGTAAAAGCCATATCATCCATATAGAGATGGCCGGGTCCAATAGCTTGGTTGGCATGGGCCCTGATGCAGGGGATGCAATGGAGCCCCCCTCTACAATCCCCCCTATATACAATCTCTCCCCTGCCCCGACCCAGTTCCTCTTCACTAGCCCCGGGACCTGGGTCATAAAGCCCCACGGGTCCATGTGCAGTCTCACTGCCTGCACACTCGATATCTATGCCACTGATTGTAATGGATTTGTGAGAATGACCATAAAATCATGTTTATCGTCATATTTTTGAACGTGTCGATGTAGGTTTTTCACTGCTCGACGTGTGAGGATTTCTCTTTAGAGATACGCGCTCGGGATAGCAGTGTTGAGCATTCGCCGCCCCACGTTGGGGGCATCATCATCATCATCAGGCTTTTATTTATTGATGATGCCTCGAAACAGCGGAGGCGAAAATGTCGCGAACGAGAGAGGAGGAACACTCAACACGGCTGTCCACAAACAGCGGTTCTTGAGAGCGATCCTCATATGTTACGTCGACAGTGAATTCCGAGCAATTTAAAGAGTTTATGGTGAAACGTGGTCACATCTGTGTTGCGTCAGAGTGCAATTCAATATATACCTGCTGTCGGCAGAGCGACGCGTGGAGGCGATGGAGCGACGGACGGGAGGCGGCACGCGCACAGTTGTGCTTCCGATAACCGGCGGAGTGCGGCGTGTCTGGTGACGGTGGTGGTCGCAACGTCGCGATGGATTTCGACGGGTCACGGTGGTGATGGTGGTTGCGGTAGCTGTACGTTAAGGTGAATACATGTTTGATGATTTCAAAAAAATGTGAATGCTTTGGATATCTGCAAAGGGTGTAAATTATACAAAAAAACAAACTGCGGTGTTTTGAGTGGATTTTATTTGTGCGTGTAGAAATGTACGCGTGAGTTGTGACAATATTAAGGGATAAGGTTTAGATGGTAGCGGTTTTAAACCTCTCCTTCAGAAACTCGTCAGCAGGATTGGGATAATTATATTGGACGTGACTGATACTGTAATGCTCCACGGCAGCTCACGATGAGCCGACTATTGCCACCACTCATGAAGAGCTTGCAAGATCACTGTGTATTTTTGTGCCGTAATAATAAACATCTATCTTTCTACTTATTGGAAACTACCACAGCGCCGCAGGACCATGAGCGGTATGGTCGCCAGGTGGCGCTCTAAGCCGGCAAACCAACTAGCTGGGACAATTCGCGCCCTCAGTCAGCATTGGACTCATCACGCTTCCCAGCACGCGGTTTGTCTTTAGAAGCGTTTAATCACTTAATTGGCACTATGGAAGCCGAGAGAATCGATCCGTGGTACAACGCGTTTGGCATATCATAGGACTTCGCCGACCGCGGGGGGTTGCGTTCCTGGAAAACCGGTTCGACAGCGAATTCCACGAACGGGCAAGACGCGGACGGTGAGGTTCTGTATTCGCACTGGGTTACGTATTTCTCGTACCGCAAATACATTGTTCAGCCGGAGCCTATCCTCGCAGATACAGGGCGCAAGACAGGGCTGTCCTTTTGATGGGACGCCGGACCGTCGCAGCGCATCGGGGGACAATAATATATCACAGGCCAATAAACCCAGACAGCATGTCTTTGGATGTCGGGAAAAAACCGGAGTACCCGGCGAAAAGCCACGTGGACACGGTGAGAACGTGTAAACCCGAGCCGGGAATCGAACCTAGGAATTTTGTGAGAAGTTTATAGACGATGGCTGATGACAATGAGCTAATTATACCGCCGTATCATGCACACACATTCGTACACATGTACTGTATTCATGAAAGCGTAGGGGGTCAAGGTAGAAGCGTTCACGTCGCGATCCCTGTCAGGTAGTACTTGGTATTGCCTGCGAATTCTACCAAACACTTCAAGGCCGAGCTGATAGACAACGATGTCCAGAGGCTGACTGACCATCGTGCTTCGAAGAATCGCAAAGAAGAAGATGAAAGCATAATGGTTTTTTTTTTTAAGGCAATCAGCCTATTGGCTATGAAGGCTCGTTTTATCAAGCAGCATTTCGTTGGACCGGTTTCGACGTTATGGGTCAAACGCACTTTATGGGTCACACACGGTCAATGAGGCTTGTAAACGCTCATCCACGCGTGTAACCGACTCGTCTTACGCAAGGCAGATCTGCTGTCTTGATGTCTGGTCGTGATCTTTACGCACAGACTGCAAAGACAAAGATCCCCCCATATAGACATTCACAGACTGTTGGGGCAAGTGCTGTTAGCACCACGCCCAGCCGGCCGTCTTTTGTCTCCATAGTGTTTTGTTGTTCTCAACTTGCGTGTTTGTTGTGTCACTGGAATCCCGTCGACAGCTTGCCCTACTCACCGGGTATTTTTCTGCCGTAACAATAAAAATCTATCTATATCTAGGGACAACACACACAGCAGCAGGCGCTCGTTTGAGGCCGAGCCGAGCTACGGGGGAAGCCCCGTCGAGGTTCCAACACCGACCAGCAGCGACCATCACCGCCGCTCTCCGCGATACGAACCCAAACGTCTGGCCGCTGGGTTCGTATCGCAGCTCCGCTTCCGCCCGTGTGTGTGTGTGCGCGTGGTTAGCGCGCTGGCCTACAAACCTAGCCACCCGAGTTCGAATCCCGCTCAGGGCCAACACCGGTGACGATTTTCTGAACCGGTCCTGGGCCTCCCCTAGGTCGACTCAGCCTCAAATGAGTACCTGGTGCGGTGTGTAAACATTGCCACTAGGGAGACAAAGGCGTCCGGGCGTGGTGCTGGTCACCCACCCCCTCGTGTGCCGTGCCGACCTTCATAGGTGCTCGCTAACGGCACTTGCCCCCTTACAGTCTATTAAGGCTGCACTGGGCATCTTTGTCGTCGATCTTCACACGGCCACACGCGCGCAGCTATGTGGGTGGGTGGGTTCGCGCCTGAATAATTGAGGTTCGCACACAACACACAGGCGTGGCCCAGAGCCATGATCTGGAGCCGAAACCCCACGTGCGCCGCTCACGGAACGCACGTACGCAATGCCACCGCGCGGGTAATAATAGTACTGATTTACATACAAGCACTCCGGTTCCCTCCCCACAAGTCCAACAGAAAAACACGCGGCCGCGTAGGTTAATTGGCCCGCTGACTAGATTTCCCCCCTCGTGCCCTGTGATGGACTCGCGTCCCAGCCGGGGTATAGCCCTGACTTGCGCCCTGTGTCTGCCGGGATAGGCTCCGGCTCACCGCGACACTGTAGAGGATTAAACGGATGGGTGGATGGATTTACATACGGCAGCCACCGTGATGGTCGATCCGCCTTCGTCTCTCGCCCGTGCTTACACACGATGGAACGAACCGCGTTTGCACGCGAGTAGGATTTGGTCAATCTCGGAGCCACAAAACGCTGGGAAATGCCGTGCGGGTCAACATAATAGGAGGCATCATCGGGTCTTGCGAGGTTGCCTCCAACGTGGGAGGCGGAACGTCGCGGAGGAGAGAGGAGGAATGCTCGACACGGCTGTCCAGAAAGAACAGCTCTCATCACGTGTTGTTTTAGGCTTAGCGGGTGACCAGGACACACTCGTGACAACCTTGGCATGTGATCCAGCGTTTGTGTTTTATGATCGATCAAGAGAGAATGATGAGATGAGTCACCCGAATGGTGAATCACACACACACACTGTTCCAGCAGCTGGTAGGTGGCCATTCGACAACAGCTCCCCACAATCATGTGTTTAGACACGTGATGTTCCTTTACGGTTCAAAAGGGTTAGTGGGGGGGGGATATTTGACCATACTTCACAGGTTGGCAGTGCGAGTCGAAGGCGAATAGAATGTACGGACGTTGCAGGACACTTAGGACACAACCCACCCTACCACACGTGTGGCGTGTGATGGTTACCCCATACATTGACCGGCCAAGCTAAAAAAAGCCTGCCTAGCTTTTTGCGAGTACGTGAACCGGGCGTGATGGCGTCACCGCGCACGGGGGGGGGGCGGCGCGTCGTGCGTCGCGACGTCAGCGCGCTTTCGCGGGAACCCTGACGTCAGCGCGTCACACGGAAACGCTGGCGTTTCGCCTCCGAGCGGGCGGGGGGTAGGGGGGTGTGAGGAGACGCGCACGGACAAGGGAGACGCGGGCACAGCCACGAGGCAGAGCGAGGCACGCGGCGAGACGGAGACACGCGGCGAGACGGAGACACGCGCGAAGACGCACCGAGACACGTGGAGACACGTGGGCGCGCGGAGGCGCTACGGGGGGGAGACACGGGGGTGACGGACGAGACGGTCGTGACAGACAGACACGGGGACAGAGGTCAAGACCGGACACTCAGAGGGCAAGACAGGAGAGTCAGAAGGGGCAGACTCACGGGAAGGGCAGGAACACGGAAGGGCATGTAGGATACCCAGCAGGGTAGGTGGTGGCCAGATATAAAGGGCAGGTGGACGTGACAGACACACACAGACGTAAGCGCACGCATGGGCAGTCTCAACTGAGCGGTTGTGCAACGGCAGACAGCATCATCGCAAAGCAGGTGATTTAGGCTCGTGGGCAAATTGTTGGTGGGTGGGCATCTGGTGCCAACTTCTCACGACGGGCCACAATCACAGTGGGGTGGTACATCCGTGGTGTTTATGTTGGGGAGAGCGCGGGAGTTTGCGCGGACGGCTCCCTCTCTTGGGCGGAGGCTGGAGGCTGTGACATCGCCCGCCGCTCGTTGTAAACATCTGAGTTTCCATCGCTCCGCGTTGGGTGTCGTGACCCATTGGAGGTTCGTCGGAGGAGAGAAGATGTGAACTCGTGCGGGACAAGCAGATCGACACTTACCGTGAGTTTGTCAACGGAATAATGTTGATGTTTTGAGTATGAATAGCTTGTCTCGTACGTTAGTGGCAAGTACGTGTTGTTTATGTGTGAGACTGTGGGGAGCGGTGGCTCGGTGGTTAGCGCGTTGCTGGGCTGTAAACCTGGTTGTGTATGTCCAGTTTCATGTTAAGGCCACAGTGTTTCTGGCCAGTGTTTTGATGGTTGTTTTTGTTGGCACCACCACCGCCGCGTGATCTCCCGGTCATTTAGTTTAATTTCGATGCTGTTGTTTTTGTGCCGATAGCTCTTTGCTTCGTTGTTTGCACTTCTTTTCAAGCCATCGCTTTTTGCAATCTTGGTAACCTAGGTCGCGCTTGCCGATTAGACACTCGCCGTCTGTTAAGTTTTACCAAAAAAATTAATACGTTAAACTAGATGCCACATCACGCACGGTACTGTACTTTACGTGCTGTCGTTCTGTTGCTCAGCGACGTGTCCTTGAAGTGTTCGGAGATCGAGTTTAATTCCCGCGTCACAGTATCGGACAGTAGTAAACACACTGCAGGCTTCTACATCAGACAAGGAGAAACATAAACTTTTACCAACTCTCTGCTGAAGCCCTCTCTCTCTCGTTAGCCGTAGCCAGCAGATCTCCGCATTGCCACCCAGCTCCTAATGATAATTATAATTTTACATTTATAACGCGCACATATTCATTCAATGTCGAAAGTGTTCATTCGACGAGAGAACGACTCAGAGGCGCGAGGAAAGCGCAGAGAGGCGGAGGAGGCAGCCAGGCGGATTGCCGGCGCCATATTGCCACACACTGCTTCCTATATATTCTGATATTATCGGGCAAATAATTAATGAGTGCATTGCATTAGTTACCGAGGGTGCAAGCGGTGCAGCTGCACAGGAGCCTCACAAGCGGTGGCCGAGGAAGGTCCCAGACTCTGGGCTACAACGATGGTCACGGGGGGTCCGCTTGTGGGGTGAGAATGTGGGAAATTCGGGTCCCTCATTCTATCACCCAACCCAGGAGCCGTGCCAAGCATTCAGTTTAGACTCAGCGAGGAGGGGGTTAACCAAGTTACAACATGTTAGGGGCACCGGGGGAAATTTAGTCAGCTGGCCAATTAACCCCTAGGCAGCGTGTCTTTGGACCGTGGGAGGAAACCAGAGTACCCGGCGAAAAACCCACGCGGGCACGGGGAGAGAACGTGCAAGTTCCACACGGAAAGTCGACACCCGAGCCGGGAATCGAACCCCGGGTTCCTTCTTGCTGCGAGGCGACCCCCCCCCNNNCCAGGATTAATGCGCGAGCCTACACGCGTCCGTGAGTGACGTTACCCGTGTCACATGACCAGCACACTGACACAGAGACGGGACAGGTGTGGTGTATTTATAATGCACGGCGTGTCGCGCCAAGCTCTCCCGAGTTACAAACACGGGGGTCATTAAACTTCTCCCGCCCCCCTTTGTCATTCCGCTGCTGTGTGGCTGGCTAGGGGACTCCCCCGCGCCACGTCGCTCGTAGGGGGGCTGTTTTGACCATACTTCACCACGCTGGTTTGTGTGGGTTGGTGAAGGTTCGTTGGAGGGATGTTGGGAGTGCCAGACCTGGTTCGGGTATCGCTCGCGCGCTGATCTCGACCGTGGCCTGGAGTCGAAGTTCCTGCACGGCACGCGAGGGGGTGGGTGGCTACCATCACGCCCGGCCGCCTTTGTCCCCCCCCGCGACGCTGTTTATATATTCAGAACCAAGCACTCATTTGAGGCCGAGTCGACCTAGAGTAGGCCCAGGACCGGTTGAGAATATGCAAGCTGGTGTCGGCCTTGAGTGGGAATTGAACTCGGGTCGCCGGGTTCGTAGCGCAGCTCGCTAACCGCGCACTGATTGTGTACGCTCACATATATAACATACATAAACACACATCCACACACAAAAACCAACCACACACATATTCACACATATACACACCCATCACACACACACACACGCCCCCTTACTCACTCACGCACATACACACCCACGCACATACACACACACCTACCACACACACGCTCACATCCCCACCACACACACACGTGTGTGCGTGCCAGGCAGGCCCGCGTGGCCCGTGTGAGTGGCCCCTCGCCGACGGCGGCGGCGGCGGCCGCGCTCTCCGGGCCGCCCCGACATGGAGGCCGGCCAGCCGTGCGGCGCCGAGCTGCTGTGCTCGCCGCGAGACTTCTCCCTCGCCGGGAGGCCCCGGCCGCGGCACATCCTCGTGGGGGCCCTGTGCCGGCGGGACGAGGCCCCGCAGGGCCTGAGGAACATGGGGGTGGCCGACGAGCCGGTGGAGGAAGAGCCCGAGGAGGAGGAAGAGGAGGCCATGGAGGAGGCGGCGGTCGCCGCCGGCGACGACGGTGCCGCCCGTGTCGGTGACGCATCCTCCGCTGCTGCCGCCGCCGCTCCGATCGTTGCCGCCGCGACGGTGTCTCCGATCGTCGTCGCGGTTGCTCCTCAGTCCGTGGCCGGGGTGTCCGGGCCGGCCGGATGGTCGTGCGACGGCGGGCCGAGCGGCCCCGCGTCGCCCGCGGGTCGGCTCGCCCCCCCGCCGGCGACGCCGCACGGCGCCGGCGGCATGACGCGCAACGTCTCGGACAACCGCCTGGACGGGGAGCTGTTCGCCGGCAACCTGGCGCTGCTCTACGCCAACCGCCTCAAGCGAGTCGCCTCGGCGCCGCAGTGCGGCAGCCAGGGAATGATGCAGACGCTGGCCGGCATCGCGCCCAGCCTGCCGCCCTCGCCTGCCAGCGCCCAGCAGCAACAGCAACAGCAGCAGCTTCTCGGCCAGCGCCGGCAGCGGCAGGCGGCGGCGCCCAGCGAACGTTCCGAATCCGAGCCGGGTTCGAACCCGGACTTAGACGCCGACGGTCGGCCGCGAATCAGAGATCGCCTCCTCCTCCGCGAGCGGCAGCAGCAGACGGGGAGAAGCGACGGCGGCGACAATCAACGAGCGGGAGCCGGAGGCGGCGGCGCGGGCGTGGGACTCGGCGTCGGCATTAGCGTCGCGGTCGGTCCGCCCGGCACCGCCGAGGCCGAGGGCGACGGCCCCGCGGGCCCCGCCGAGGGCGGCCGGCGGCAGCAGCTCGGGCCGCTGCACCGCCGCCCGCCCCGCGAGCTCGCCCTGCACTACCTGTCGCCGTGCATGGAGAAGCACGGCATCTGCGTGGTGGACCGCTTCCTGGGCGGCGCGCTGGGCGACTCGGTGCTGGCGCAGGTGCGGGCGCTGCACGCCGGCGGCCGCTTCCGCGACGGCCAGCTGGTGAGCCCGCGCCGCGACTCGGCCGTCATCCGCGGCGACAAGATCGCGTGGGTCGAGGGCCGCGAGGCCGACTGCGGCCTCATCGGCGTGCTGCTCAGCCGCATGGACGAGCTCATCCTGCACTGCCAGGGCCGCCTCGGCCGATACAACATCAACGGGCGCACCAAGGTAACGCGGCGGCGGTGGCGGCGGCGGGTTGTTTGGTGGCGCGGTTGCCGGAAAAAACTCGGTCAAACGCTGTTTTTGCAACGTTAGACCCGCCTGCAGGGCTTCGTCCAGCGGCCGACTGACCACGACTGACCACAGCTGACGATGATGTAACGACGATAACGACGATGATGGCGATGACGACAGTGAACTTGTTGTCTGTCGGACGGCCGTTTGGGCGGCAGGCCCGCCGGGCGGGCGGGCGCGTGCGTTGTCTCCGCGTGCCTCGCGGAGACCTGTGGCCGCCCGATGTCATTTTTACTCCTCTCCCACGCGTGTAAAAGGGCGCCGTAAATATCCGGTAATGCGCATTCCGCGAGTGGCGGGGAGGAGGAGGAGGAGCGGCGCGGTTTGCCCGCGAGCGCCCGCCACCACCGCCACCGCCGCCCGCTCCACACCCCGACTCGTGCGGCCAGACGGCACCGCGGCCAGAGAGGCCCTCGACTAGAGACGGGACGATCGCTCGATGCGCTCGATCGATCGGCTAGACAGATGCGCTCTGCCGAGCGTTTGTGCGGGTCGTTAGTCGGGCCGTGTTAGGTCTGGCGGCCGCACGCACAGCCACCCTCCTGAAGGCGGGAAACCCCCGATAGGCCCATGGCCCAGTGTGGCTCGGCTGGTGATGACGATAGCGTCGCCAAGGCCTGTTTTTCACCTCCCGTCCTTTCACGGAGGTGGCCCACTCACGTCAGCCAGGGCCAGGAATCGAACTCGGGTCATCGGGTTGGTAATGCAAAGAACTGCGTAAAGAAATGGGAAACTGTAATTTAACCATCGCGCTTCGAAGAATCGCAGTGCCCTAACCGCTGCGCCTCCGCTCCACACCCTTGTTATCCCTAACATCCGCTCAATACGCGTAGATAAAAATGGTAACCGTTTTCAAATTTCTTGCCGATTTTTTTTTTTTAATTATATTTTCTCCGACCATCACCACTGGGGAGACGAAGGCGCCGGGGCGTCGCTCGCACCACGCCTTGCCCCCGAGCGTCGAGCGCCCGTCTGAGTAGGCGCTCGCTAACGGCGCTCGTCTCACACGCCTAGACGGTCTCACGGGGGAACTGGGTCTCTCGCGTGTGAGCGCGTGTTTATGTGGCGGGGAGCGGCGGGGCAGCGGTTAGCGCGCCGCGCTACCGTCCCGCCAACCCGAGTTTGTTTCTGCTGACGAACCGGTCCTTGGCCGCCACTTGGTCGACTCGGCCATAGTGAGTACCTTTTTGTCGCGTGTAAATACATCAGCACTAGGGAGACAAAAGCGGCCGGGCGTGGTGCTGGTCACGCTACCCCCCTCGTGTGCCATGTGCGGCCTTAATAGCTGCTCGCTCACAACACTTGCCCCAACAATCTGTTAAAGGCTACATAGGAGGAGATATTTGTCTTTGTGTGTGTGTGTGTGTATGGTGCGTACAAGCTTGGGCGAGCTGTAGCGGCCTTACATAAACCCAGCAGAAATACTTTACCACCGTCGTCATTATTAAAAACAAACATCGCGGCTTTAGAACTTTATAAATATATAAATGTATCCTACGCGAGGCGCGATTCCCATCTCCGTTTGTGGATATTGATCCGCGGCATTAGCTCGTGTCCAGAATATGTACAGTATAAACGACGTATTCACGGGTTCTACTCTCTACTCTGATGATGATGATGTTTATGATCTTGTTATGGATCATCTCGCTCCCCCAGCCACGAATCATTTAATAACTTAACTTAGCATTACAACTTATAACGCGTGGCGGAGTATTCGTTCAATGCCGAAGGTATTCGCTCGAAGAGAGAACTTCTCAGAGGTGCGAGGGAACTGCAGAGACGCGGGGGGGCTGGGGCGGGGAGGGGAAGTCAGCCGAAAGGTTAGCCGACGCCAACATTTTCCAGACGCTCGGGGCGCTACCAAAATAAGAACACGTTCGGAAGTAGAATTGTGACTCGGAACCGGGGCTCTTGAGTTCCCCGTGTGCGGTCCCGGTTCATACGCAACTCGTAGGCGAGGTTACATCCACCGGCGAGGGTACAGGGGTAGCCCTGCAAATCCTCGCTCGCACCCCTGCCACTGAGAGGGCCTCTTAGAGGCGCTTCGGTCTATTGATGCAGGTTTTCACGGCTCCGTGCATGAGAATCGCTCTCAAGAGCTGCTCTTTCGGGATGGCCGTGCCGAGCGTTCCTCCCCTCTTCTTTGCGACGTTCCACCGCCCGCGTTGGAGCCAGATGGCTTACGATGCTTCCCAACGCGGGAGGCGAAACGTCACGAAGTAGATCGGATGAGGAACGCTCGACACTCCTATCCCGAAAGAGCAGCTCTTAAGCCATTCGGTCAGTTCATCCCACACTTTACCTCACCACACGCGACCTACCGACCGACTATCGGTGGTGCGTACCCCGTTGGACGCACAGAGGGCGGCGGGGGGGAGGAGGTTGTTTAAGAAACCCGCCGATCGATCAAACCGCCGCGACGGGAGATCGAACCGGTCACGTGGGGACCCGCAGAACGTCGTCAACGACGCGCGCGACTCCCATCAGACACCGCGCCGCGACACGCGAGCACCCGCGTAGTTTCCGCGACTCTCCTTTTATTATTGTTGTCGTTTCGAGTCGACATTTCGGGAAATGTCGACGATCTCCGTCAGAGGCCGGATGATTGTTCTCCGTCCGGGGGCTGGTGGCAGGGAG
>JAZEWU010000029.1:5988121-6000513 GCA_036362915.1 Geotria australis | reverse complement strand
CAAGGCAGAAAAACCGTGCCTGTGGAAGGACCACGTGTAAAACTCTTTCCAACGTGTATTTGCCATCGCTAGTATTTAATTGGCCATAACACATCACGATTGGCGTGCGGTGTGCTTGGTGGCCGGACACAACCCACCACAAGTTCCCACTGTTTGTAGGTGGAACTTTCGATCAATATCAAAATTATAAATATAACAATAACAATACATTATTTATCTCTATTTAATAACCTACAGATTTAACCCAGGGCTTCACTGCCCAGCTGTGGATGGCACTGCCCAGCTTGAGGCTCTTGCGCCCTATAGTGATTGACGAGCCCACATATCCGAGTTTGACTCCCAGCCACGGCAAGCGTCAGGGGATAAAGTCAAATCTGCACCGATCTCTGGGCGTCTCCGGTCACCAACCCCCCAGCCCCCCATGACTGACCTTCATCCAGCAGCGGATCGACCAAGGGCCACAACTCGTATCAGTAAACAAATCAACCATATGTATGGTGCGTGGAGAGACGAACGAAGGTCTATTTATTGTTTTCACATTTCACCACACCGAACATCGACGGATTGACACCGGCATGCCGCAGTTCCAGCGTTCATTTCTAACATTTGTGTGTTTCGGTACGAAAATAAATATTCTCTTTTAAATATGTACACGTGTTTTATTTACAAAATAGTTTTGATGCGATTTCTAACGCGCAGAGCACAATTCCACACCTGGTCATGGACGAGACGCGGATACGGAGGCATTGCGAGGAAACCGCAGGGAGGCAGCCAGGCGGTCAGCCGGCGCCAATAACACACACACACACACAAAGTAGAACGAGGACTGTGTTCTCCTGCTCTCTACCACCTCCTCAATGAGCAAAAAAGCACGCCGTTACTGAAAGTCACAAATTCCAGTCTTGCCATCTTCAGACGGAGCGTCTTGTCCCGTTCGCCTCCGTTGGAAGGTCTTGCGTGAGTGGAAACTCTACGTTCCTGTGCCGAGGACCAGTGCTTCCTTCACGAACAAAACAACAATCACCGCGTAACTTTGGTGAGCCACCACCAGGAGAGAGATACTGAGTGTAGCGACCGTGCAGTGATTATGACAAGATTGTTTGACCTTGGCCCCATAACAAACAGCTCGTAGGTAAGTTATATTTCTGATCATCACCTTTATTGATGGTTGTTCTTCAGAACTGTTCTTTCGGGATAGCCGTGTCGAGCGCTTCTCCCGCTCTCCAACGCGACGTTTCACCTCCCACGGCTATCCCGAAAGAACAGCTCAGAAGAGCAACCATCATGAACGGAGCCGTGAAAACCTACATTTTATGATAATAATAAGAATGCGCCTGTGATCAAATCACGCGGAATGCATCCGATCTAGCATAATATCGGAAGCGAAGCAGGTGTGAGCCTGGATATGGGTGACCAATATCCACAAACAAGTTGCTTTAGGCTGCAGGTCAATGTTGTAGGATGGAGACGATGCAGCGTGCCGTGTGGTGCGCTGCAGGGGCAGACACGCAAGCCTCAGGGATCAAACCTGGGTCTCGCACACAGGTGCAGGTCCAACTACACCTTGACACAAGGATCAACTCACAGAGAGACACAGAGAGGACATAGCGAGAGAGAGAGAGACACACACACGGCGCGAGACACGCGCCTACCAGCGCCGGTCGACCCAGGAGCAGAGCCAGACACGCAACTCACACGGAGGCCACGGGAGAGGGGATCGAACCGGGGGATTCTCCCCACGCGTCCGCTGGGCTCCGCACGCCTTTGCCCACAGGAGGGACAGGACGCGAGGGGGTGGCTTGCCCGCTCGCGGCGGCGTCGAGTCGGACACCCCGCGGTACGCACGGACACGTTGTACGCGGATGTGTATGTAATATGCACATGTAGTATTATTGCACGTTCGGATGTAGATGCATCATACGTGGCGTGTGACGATGTGATGGGCTGCGTCCGGACCCTCTCCGCGCATTCGTGTCCTGTGTACGGCGGCCGGCTCGCGTTTCCTGCTCTGGGTCAACTCATCGACTCGTCGCCATCGCTTGCCAAACCCCCCCCTCCGCCCGCCCCGAGCCCGTCGTGGAAATTCCACGTGTCTGTGGCAAGGTTCTGTACGTCCGCCGTTCAACCGCTTGTTTGTTTCCTGCACTGGGCAGCCGTTTTGTCCACCACGGGCAGATGGTGATGATGATTACGGTGGCTTGAGCTCGTGACCTCTTGTCGATTGCTCCGATCGCGGTACCGCTAGGCCAGATCGGCTTGCGGTGAACGTGCGGCGCTGCAATCGCTCGCTCGCGCCACTGCCGGCGGAAGAGCCGTCACAATTTGGCCTACGCTTTCACACTGGCCAGACCTCTTGGAAGAGTTTGGAAATCAACTTGCTGCGTCAGCCCCGGTGCGATCGCTCGCAGCGGGGCTGACGGCGCTAAAACCTGACGGGGATTGCCTTCGCTGGCGCTCTCGCCGCTGACGATCGTAACCCTTGCGCTACCGCTGCTGTCACTGGCGCTGGTGCTGACGGAGCCACTGTCGCGTCACCACCCGTCACCGGGGTGGCCATGGCTCTGCGCGCGCTCGCACGCACGCACGCTCGCTCGCGCCGATGGACATGCGGGTTTGAAATAAATGAGACAGAGGCGTGGCGAGATGCGATGGTAAAAGCACATTTATACGACAACCGTGCGAGGAACAGAACAGGGTGCGACACGGCGACGGAGCAGCGCACTCTGCGGTCAGTAAGTCGATTGTTATTTCCTTAAAAAGAAAAATGCCAACGAAACGAAAATATATTCCGGAAAAATAATTAAAATGACGAGTCGATTTAAATAATAATAATAATATTCATGATAGTAATCAGAGCCCGGGTTAGCCAGTCAGAGGTGTTTGTAATCGCCAGGCCGGGGAGCTTTCTCCGCGGGTTTTTTTGTGCCGTAGATTGGCTCCACGAGCCTCGCGAGCAGCCTCCACCTTTGATCCGTGAGAAGATGCCAGAGCGACGTTGCGTTATGCCGAGCTACGCTTTGGCGCGTAGAATCGCAGTGGTAAAGGATGCCGCGTAACGCACGCGTGCATAGACACGCACGCGAGCACACGCACACACGCGCGCGCTTACACACACTCACGAGAGACACGCGACGAACCCCGATTCAGTCTTGAACAAGGCTGTTTGAGGCAAGTGCTGTTAGCGAGCATCTATGAAGGCCGGCACGGCACACGTAAGTATGCGTGGACAACACCATGTCCGGCCGCCTTTGTCTCCCCAGTGGCGATATTTACTCGCTTTAAGCCGAGTCGATCTAGAGGAGACTAATGAGCGGTTCAAATATTCGCCACTGTTATTGATCGTGAGCGGAATTCAAACTCGGGTCGCCGGTTTTCGTAGGGCTGCTCGGCACACAGACACAGACCCACAAACACTAGACAGATCATCTAGTGCTGGATTCCTTGATGAGATAAATGTCTTCCATTTTATGGTAAACAAATCATGACGTGGTCGGTAAAAATAGAAATTGCACCGTAATCACGAAACAGAACTATGGTTGATATTTTTGAATCATGTCGCGGTCAGTAAATAAGTCTGCGTCCCATAGCTCCATAACAGAGGCCTCAGTCCACGCTCCAGTCAGCACACACACACTAAACCTGGTCACAACAGGACAAGTCAACCCTGCAAAATGAGACTTAAAAGTACTTTTAAAACTAACAGTCCAATATTTTCTTCGTCCTCCTACTCCTCCTCATCTTCTTAAGTTTTATTTCAATAAATAAACGACGACTAAACACTAACATTCCCGCTCGCAGTCGATCACACTTTTTCATTTGCAAATAACTTAATTCTCACTGATAGCGTCAGAGGCGTACGGATAGCGAGCGGCGCTGAAAGCGAAATGAAAGCGCGTGCTGTGAACGTGTAATCCTCGCGTGGTGTGGTGTGGGGGGGTGGGTGGAATTTGTTTTGTTTTGTTTCTCAATTGGGATAGCGCCGCGTGACGCTCACCGACACTGACCGTCCGGGCGTCCGGTCGCGAATCGCTTTTGATCGACGGGCTCCATTTCTCACCGGATCGTCCGTGTGTCCGCCGGGCCGGCCGGGCGGCACACGGCGACCGCCAGACTACGGAGGAGGGGGATACTGGACGCGGTGTGCCGGGTGAAGGGAAAAAATATACATCCCGTGTCGCCGACCGAAAGGCTCCGGCTAAGATTAACCCCCGGATAAGACCGCGAGCGAGCCGAGCGAAGCTCTGGATGCGAAGGCTCGCTAACTCCAGCGGTCGTCGAACGCCGTGGCGCGGAACGTGTTGACGGTGAAGCAGGGTAGCGGCGGTGATGGGGGGCGGCGCGGAAACAGCGCGCGGCGTGGGTGGAAAAGACGAAGGTGGCGACGTTTAGGAGCGTCGTGGCGTTTTGTACCGAGTGGTACCGGAATAACTCGGTTGTGGGCGGAGATGTGTTGTTTTTCCGGCGGATGAATACGTGAGAAATAGCGCACTGCCTAGGCCGGTGGTTCCTAAAGTGTGCCCCGCGGCGCTCCGGGGCGCCGCAGATAACTCACCAGGGCGCCGCGGGATATTCCAGATTTAAAATATATGCCATATATTTTCTAACTTTGGGTGCCGTGGAAAAAATCCTGATACAATAAGCGTGCCGTGAACCGAGAAAGTTTGGGAACCACTGACCTAGGTGCTTCCTGCCGCGGATTTCTGATCAGCTGCGACATCGGACGCGAGTCAATCACCGTCCGCGACTCTTGTTTACGTTTGTTCGTAGTTGTGTTTGTGGAATTATCGTTATTAAAAATAAAAATTCTTCCAGCGTAAAAACGACGAGCCATCCGATGAGAGATGAATCTGCAGCTACAGGAGAAATGTACGTGGAACTAAACCGGTATTCCGTGAAAGAAAAAACCCAACATTGTACCGTGAACAACTGAACGTCAATATAAACACCAATAACATTATACGAACGGGGCTATCGAGTTTGCACAACTAAAAAGAGACAGCAACCGAGTGAGCGTTTGAATTAAGGACTGCAGTTTGAAGGGAGCTGATATCATTAATTCCACGTTACACGAAACCACCACGGTTAATAAAAAACGACACTCTCTTCGCAATACTAGCGCCACATCATGTCAGCTAAATACGAGCCGCACCCGGTTAAACAATTGCCAGGATCATAAGCTACACGTTATAGATATTTAAAAAAAAAAGTAAAAACTACCGTACCCTACTTGGCTAGATTTTATATTTTTTTGTTTACACTGGGGGTGCGGCATGAAACTGAAAGTAAAAAGTACGCCCTTACGGTTGAGTTTGATATGACAGGTCGGCTGTTAACACCAACGCACCACCCGGCGTCTCTCCGAACACACGCACAAGCCACCCACACCGTCGCCTACGCTCGCAAAATGACACGCTTCAAAATAACGCCGCCGCTGCCGCTTATTTTGCCGCGAGTGTGCGCCGCTCTGCTCCGTTACTCCCGTCGCTGCACAGGTCTCCGCGCGCGGGCTAGGGGGCCGAACGTTTTATATCCGCGGTTATCAAAGAGCGTTCAGTAGTTTGCGAGTACAAACAGCGGCAGCGTGTTTGTCGTTTAGCGGGACGAAAAAGAAAACGTCCGTTGGCGGCGTAGTCTTTTGGGCTTTAAATAGTGCAACATTGAGCCGACCGATGATCGCTGAAAATGGCGGAAACCCACCCCCGAGTGCGGCTCACGGAGGAACGGGATGACCCTCGCAGCCACGAATTCCCAGCGACAACACATCGGCCGTCGCTCCCCGCTGTTGCCCCGTTCCTTCTCTACGGATCGCGGCGACGTTCTCGTTCGGCTCGTTCTGTGCCGACGCTCCATGGGTGTCCGTCGCAAACTCGCCGGGCGACTGGCTGAAAAACGGGGCTTTCCGCGTGAGAAACAAACACTGCAACCGCGGCTGTTCCAAATATAAAACTGCTCCCGTCTCGTGAATGCACCCCACTCGGCGGTGCCGCCCAGTGCGGAGATGGCTGGCAGCACAGGTTTACACGCGATTGAGATATCTAACTTCATTCCGTCTGTAATTTGTAATCGATCCTTGAAAGTAATCGTTGAATTCGGCTGACCCGTTACTGTACTTTCAACACAAGGGCGTAGTGCTGTCATTGGAGTGCTATGGTTGCGATGAGGATTCATATTTAAAGGGTTCCGAAAACCCTCGACAAGCTATGGCGCCGTACATCGCATCGCATCTCAATCATTCCGCTGCCCAGCTCTGGTTTTAGCCTAGGGGAACCTCTGTGACGGCAGCTGTCACTGTGCCAATAAAGTAGTGTTTGTCATTGATGACATTTCAGACTGGCTGTCCGACAGTCCAGGACTCCGACCAGGTGAGTTTATCCACGAGGGAGAGAGCCGTTGGCGTTCTGACGCGAGTGTTCCATTGCGACAATGCTAAACACTGCTCAGAAGAATACTAAAACCACATATGCAATGGACTGGTCGTAATCTCGTAAAACCCTATCTCACTGTGGAGATTCGTGAGCAAATCCGCGTCTCTCTGCCGCCCTCTAAGAGAACTTGACGCGGCATTTGTTTGCCTTTCTTTACCGCTGCTGTTGATGTATTCTCTATTATTGTTGAGCCAGAGTGTAGCGTTTGCAAGAAAAAGACATTTGAGCTCGCGAAAAAGCTTACACGCGTAGGAAGTTCACACGGGATTCAAGATTCCTCGGTATAGAAAATACTGACTTGTACATCTGGTAATTGCTGTGAATATTATTAGTTTCATCACATTATTACTATTACTATTACGATCACTATCCATGATTTTTTTTTTTGCAAAGATGTTCTTGGCACGTAAGCACATATTCGTTAAAATGTTTATTTATAGTCTTTTTTTTTTAAAGATTAAATTACACAATGAAACTGTAAACTGATTAGTCTTAATAAACAGTATTTGGCAGGTCTTGGCATTTTACAAAATTAAATAATATCACTGTATTGACGCTTAATTCGATCAACGATTTGCCGAACGGAATGAAAACGTTGGAAATTAAATTTTAGTTTTGAACGCTAATGAGATTTTTCCGATAAACCGGTCCGGTTGTTACGCTTTGTCCAAACCGCTTCGTAACGTGAAGTCACACGTCTCGATGAAGTATTTCACCGTTTGTCAGGTAACTCTCGTCGAAGGATCCTATTGCACTTTGCAACTTGCTCAAGAGGGTTGTGTCATGCTCTATCGGCTACGCCCATTACGAGGGGGTCAGGGGTCAAGTCTGTTAACGAACCAGAGGACCTCATCAATTTGACGAGATGCGGTCCCCAGCAAGCTTAGACGACCCTACTTTTTATCCCGAAGAAACCCATAGTGGTCACGTAACAAAACAAACGAGCCCAAAAATTACCCTCCAAAAAAATAAAACGACGGCCATCACATAAATACGAACGTATTAATGTATAATACAGTATATATGTATAGTTAAACAAAACGAATAAAAACATCCATTCTCGAGAAGACGTTTTAAAAAAAGTACGACACAAGTCAAATGTAAAAACGCGTAATGTTAAATTACAAAATGAACTTCCTAACAAAAATGCGCACAGAGAAAAAAATTATAATCGTAAAAACAAACGTCCGAACGCTCCGAGTATCTGGCCAGAACATCGCCTCTTTAGGCGTCAACCCCTAACGGTTAAGCTAGTGGTCATTTCACCGACTAAACACAGGAAAAAAAACCGTACGTACCATTTGTGTACGTACCGTAACGACTCTCGATGCGACCAGGTTATGAAAGGTTACCGTTATAAACAGCGGCGTGGCGCGATCGATCCACAGGCACGGCACGCGCCGCTCGAACGGCCGTGTTGGTGGGCCGCCAACTCCCGGCCTCGTGGCGGCTCCTGGGTTGAGGCCCTCCCGAACGCTGCGGCCGAGAAGTGACCGGCATCGTGACGCCTCCCTCCAGAATCGAACGTTAAAGAAAACCCACGATGAGGAACGGAAACGTCGAGAAAATATAAAATCACTGAGTAAACACGACGGCCGCTACGGATCTCGCACATTTACAAGCGACGGGGATGAAAACAACGGCTGCGGTTATATTCACGAATGTCACCACGGGGAAGAGGGGACCTTGTTCACTGTAGCCTAGACGCTCACCACTGTCATGTCGAAACGATGAAACGCGAACGTCGGCTGTAATGGCCGGTACGAAACAAAATGTGGCGTGCGTTTTTTCTCCTTCCCAATACGGAAGGATTTTTTATATATATTTTTTTCTATTTTTTGTTGTTGTCGCTGCTGCTGCCATTTAAATAGGGAAACGAAGAGCGTCACGAAAATATAGGCGAATTAACTAAACTATAAACTACGGAAAAATTACCGCTACGGCAAGCGCCGCCGTGGCTTCGCGGGAGGCGAGCGGAAAGGAACCGCGAGGCGCGGGAGAGCGGGAAGGAACACAGTTTACGGACAAACCTATCTAAAACGCGATTTCCAGTTATTGTTATTTGTTTGTCGCGGTGTCGGAACGCGAGCTCCAGACACCGACTGCGCGTTGACGTAACACCGCTTCCCGGCGGGCGGCGCCGCGAACGTCGGACGCTGTCTCCCACCTCGTCTCGTGTCCGACGCTCGCTCGCGAGCCCTGGCGGCGCAAGAATCCGACCGGAAAACGGACGCAAGGTAAACTAACCGGGACTCGCCGACGGTTAGTGACGCAGAACGTCACAAGCCGCACAAACACGGGAGAAATTCGTCGCCGTATTCCCAGCAATAATAACATCTACAGGGCTTGACCTCGGACCGCTGACCCCGAGGACGATCAACGGCGCCGCAACCGCGTCGGCTGTTGGCGCAAACCGCTACGGAGACGATGACGTCAACAACATCGGCGACGAGGAAACGGCCGTCACGCGGCGTGTCCGTGAAGGTGCCGTCCGTCACTACGAACGCATTACGATGGGGCAGCTGATTGAACCGGGTGGCTGAACGTTGGCGGGAGGTTACGCGAGCGGTGTGGTGTGTGCCAATAAAACCAACGGGATTGCCGGACGCGTTCGCAGCCCCGACGCTGCTGAACGACAGCAAACTCGCTCAGATCTCGATGCGACACGCGTCGTCGTCTCTCCGGCGGAGGCGCGGCGGTTTCGCGGCCGAGACTCGTCCGGCAAAATCCCCACACCATCCGGCATGCGCGTGCGTGCGCGCGCGTGCGTGTGCGGGTACAGCCCATTGCCTTGGTTGTCCAGCGCCATGCGAGCATCGATAAGCCTGGCTCGTCGAGCCGTTCTGTCGGGACAGCCGTGTCGAGCGTAACCCGAACGGACAGCTCCGGAGAGCAATTCTCACAAATCGAGCCGTGAAAACCCACTTCCTTACATTGATACGGCGTTTTTGAATTGGCTAAGTAATTACTATTATTATCGTCAACGGAGCGCTCCTTCAACAAACGGGCGGCACCTTTGACGGACACGGCGAGCCGTCGCTTCCCGGCGCCCGCAATCCCGCGCCCGCAATCCCGCGGCCCTACCTGTAAACCACCGGCGGCGCCGGCAGCCCCGCCGCAGGGCCCCGCGCCCCCTCCGCTAGCCGACCTTCTGCGGGTTGACGGCCCGCAGGCCCTGCTCGTACTGCAGCCGCTGCGTGATGAGGTACTGCGCGGCGTGCGTAGAGGCCGGCGGGCCCGTGATGGTCACCCTCCGGTTGCGGGTGCCCGGCACGAAGTCGCCCTTCTTCGATATCTGTATGCGCGCTCCCGTCACCTCCTGGTACTCCACCAGCGTCTTGCCGCCCTTGCCCAGGATGGCGCCCACCAGCGTCTCGGGGACGTTGATCTCGACCGCCGTCCCGGAGGCCGCCGCGGCCGCTGCCGCGTCCTTGTCGGGCTCGGCCGAGGCCGGCGCGGCGTGGCCGTGCTTGCTGCCGCCGCCGGCCACGAGCGGGGAGGCCCCGTAGGCCCCGCCGCCGCCGCAGCCGCCGCCGCCGACGGGGGCGATGCCGGCGAGCGGGTACGGCGACGCGGCGCCCGCCGGCGCCGCCGCGCCGGCCATGGCCCCGGGGTCGCCGTACCCGGCCAGGAGGTTGGCCGTCGCCAGGTTGGAGCCCAGCATGGCGGCGGCGGCCGCGGCGGCCGCGGAGGGCACCGACGGCACCGATAGCGGCACGCCGCCCGGCGGGCCCGCGCCGCCCCCGCCGTGGTGGTGGTGGTGGTGGTGCGCCGCGGCGTGGTGCGCGGCGTGGTGCGCGTGGTGGTGGTGGTGGTGCGCGTGTGCCGCCGCCACCGCCGCCGCCGTGGCCGGGCCCGCCAGGCCGAGCGTCAGGCCCGGGTGGCCCGCGGCCGCGGCCGAGGACGGCAGGCCGTAGCCGTAGCCCGCCAGCGTGCTGAGCGCCGACGAGATGGCCACCAGGTGGTCCGTGCCGCCGAAGCAGGTGGGCAGCACCGCCGTCTGGAAGGGCGACACGCCGGCCGCGGCCGCCAGGCCCGAGTGGCCGAACAGGCCGGCGGTGAGCGCCGCCGGGAGCACGTCGGCCTGGGCCACGCCCGGCGTGGGCCCCGCGTACGGCGAGCCGGTCGGGTTGGCGTTGGCCACGGGGCCCGTGATGCCCGCGTAGCTCACGTTGAGGCAGCTGCCGCTCTGCGGGTCCTCCTGGATCTTCTGCACGATGAGCTGCACGGCGCGCCGGGCCTGCTCGCGCTCGCCGCTCACCTGACGAAGCGGCGGCGGGGGAGGGAGGAGGGGGAGCGTGTTATTGTCGCGGATTCGGACGAGTCGAACGACCGGACGGTGTTTACCCGCCCGGCACGTCCGGTATACCGAGTTGCCATGGCTGCGGCGGTGGACGCTGACTCCGGCGATCGGCGTGATCGCGCGGTCTCTGTACCGATGTAGGTTTTCACGGCTCACCGTGTAGTAATTGCTCCCGAGAGCCGTGTTCAGCATTCCTCCTCGACGCGGCTATCCGCGCGCCGGAACTGAACGCCACGGACGCTTTACGGACAAACCAAAACCAACACCGACTCGCGTCTGCGTGACGTTTCCCAATCTCCTCCCCGACGCCATTCTTCTCGACCCCGTTTCCGTCCGCATCGTTTTGCCGCGCGCAAGTTTCCCCGGCGACCCGCGCCAACCGCTCGCCAACGCCGCCGCGAGCGCGGGGGGTCCGACCGAACAGCAGATTCGACGGCGAGCGCCGCTCACCGTGACGACGCGCTCCTGCAGGCCTCCGAGCGCCACGCCGGGAGGTCCGCCCGCCACGGCGGCCGCGGCCGCGACCACGCCGCCCGCCACCAGCACGCCGCCCTCCGGCTTCTGCGAGAGCTGCACCCACGCGCCCGACTGCTCCATGATCCACTTGACGGTGGCGCCACCCTTGCCGATGAGGAGGCCCGCCGTCGTGTTGGGAACGATGACCTTGGCCTGCGCGATGGCGGCGACGGCGGGCGGCAACACGGGAAGGAAGGAGGGAGAGAAGGCGGTCACGGCGGCGGAGGACGAGGCGGCGCTAGCTGGGGCCGGCGAGGCGCGGGATCGCGATCGCGGTCCGCCGGAGAGAAAGCGTCGACGCGCGTTGTGTTCGGGCGTGGGTTTTTGCCAGGCACTCCGGTTTCCCCCGCAGGAGTCCCGTAAGCTCACTTGCAAGCTCACTGGGTATTTTTCTGCTGTAATAATAAACATCTGTCTGTCTATCACGGTCCAAAGACATGCTGCTGCCTAGGTTAATTATCCTGACGAAATTTCCCTGAGATGTTGTAACCTGCTTACCCCTCCCGGCTAGACAAGTGTTAAAAAGAGCGGCACAGCTCAAGGGTTCCTTCCAGCTAGCATAAAAACGACCCGACTGTGCTGTTTTTACGCGCCGATGCGCTCTTTAGAAAACGCTTCGTCAGCAACATCAACCACAATCAGCACGCAGCCAAATGTACGAACAAAGATCCCCCATATAGCCTGCACAGACTATAGGTTCAAGTGCCGTAAGCGAGTAGCACTTATAAAGGCCAGCACGGCACACGTGGCGGTGGGTGGCCGGCGCCATGCCCGGCCGCCTTCGTCTCGTTAGTGACAGTGTTTACACACCGCACCAGGCACTCATTTGAGGCCGAGTCGACCCGGGACCGGTTCAACAAATCGTCACCAATGTTGGCCGTGAGCGAGAAATCGAACTCTGTCGGCCGAGTTCGTATCGCAGCGCGCCAACACCACACCGCCGCTCCCCACGCGCCTGCGCGTACGCACGTGTACACGCGCGTACGCACGCAAACTCCGGCGATCTTACGGAGAAGAATTCTTTTGTGAGCCGCGCTATTCTGATACGCATAAAGGGAGGATTAAAATGCAGCCGGCTTTCCACACCACAGACTGTTGTGGGAGGGGGGTGCGTGGTGAATTGGGGGGCAGCCAGGAGGTGGTGGGGG
>JAZEWU010000029.1:5962268-5972980 GCA_036362915.1 Geotria australis | reverse complement strand
TCGGCTGACAGTTTTACGCTGATTTTTTTATTCCTGTTTATTGCCCACAAGCCTGTTGTCGGTGGTTTAACGGGCCACTGTCCAGGTTGACCCAGGTCGGCCGGTTGGGCTGGTTACCCACCTACCTACCCACCCTCCCCGCTCAATGGTATAATAATAAACATCTATCTATCTATCTGGTGTGGTGATTTGAGTGGAATATCAGGGCCGGATACCCTTATTGACGACAACCTCCTTTAGTCGGAGGGTCTTCGGATCGTCATTTTTCCGGAACCTCCTCTATAGACATGTTCACCCCCAAGTGAGACCCTAGCAGGAGTGCTGTACTGCAGACTTGTTCGCCAAGTGATACCCGAGCGTGTACTGCATTGTACCGATGTAGGCTTGTCACAGCTCGATGCCGTGAGCTTTGCTCTCAAGAGCCGCTCTTTCTGGATAGCCGTATCGAGCGTTCCTCCCCTCTCCCGTACAACGTACTGCATTGTCCGGGGCGGGCGGGCCATAAACATCTGACACACCCGTATGTGAGGCCTTTTAAAATGTGTCGATTACTTCTTGCCCACAATGTACCGCAATGCGGCACAGTATACCGCACGGCATTACGGGTCCGCGGGCGACGCCGAACCACTCGGGGAGGCGTTCATCCAACAGCGGAGAGAGCACGGCTGCTGCCGATGGAGATGAGGAGGACAGTGGGCGGAGGGTCCCGGGTTGGGCTCTCGGAATGTCTCTAATCGCCACGCAGCGCCAAGTAGCTAGGGATAGAGATGTCCATTGTAGTGAACACTGAGCCATTGTCTTGCCATGCCAGGCGGAGAGCCACTGCAAGTGGAAGGGGGGGGTCAGCCCCCCCCCCACTTCCCTGGCACCCCCATGTCCCCACACATGCCCGTGTGATTCTATGGCTTGTCGGCATTTGAATCGAGAATCTTGGTTTTTTTACAGCCAGGGTCGATCCACTGCCAGACCGACAACAGGATAGCGAGGGACGGGCTCGCGAGCGGGACACGCTGCCGGAGAGGACCAGCTAAGGGGAGACGGAGCGAGGGCAATCCGCGAGAGGCGAGAATCCGCGACTTGCGACGGTGACGAACGCGGGTGCATCACGACGGCGATGCCAGCGGAGAGAAGAGTGACCTCAGCCAGCAGCGGATGGAAATTGGACGCTGGTGATGCTGGCGCCGGCTAACCGCGCGGCTGCCTTCATCCCCCCCTCCCCACCTGTCTGCGGTCCCTCGCGCGTCTGCATCGTTCTCTCCCGCGAGCGAACGAATGCCGCGCGCGTTACAAGCGGGCAAAATGCTATTCTAACGCTCCCCTCCCCGGGGGCCTTGTCGGTCACGAAGCTCTGTCTGACCAAACTCCACCAGCCGGGGTGCAGGCCAGTAAGTCTGCTACCAAATCAGGCGTTTCGCTCGCCACCGTTAACATCGGTGGCCGGGAATTGAACCCGGCTCGCCGGTCGATCCACAGCCTCGCTGCGCACCCAGACTGGCACCTTGTGTTGTGCGTGCCTCATAACGACCGGGGGGAACTCTCGGCAAAGTCGTGCAGGGAACGTGACGGAAACGTTTGAAATAAGGCCCTCGCCCCAAGACACAATGACCTCTCGTTGCCCTGCCCTCCCCCCCGCCAATTAACCCTTAATGAGGCAGCAAATAGCCTCCACAATAGAGCGGACCGGCCTTTGCTCGTCCGAATGTTCGGCAATCCTTCTCCCCATCGAACCCCTCCCCGCTGGACAACTGACAAAAGAGAGCTGCGTAGCTCAACGGTTCCATCCCGCTTAGAATCACGTCTGACCGAAAGGAAACTAAGGCTCCGCGTTGTGCCGGGCCCGACTCTGATGCCGCCCAGCTCAGGTTTATTTTGGGCAAAACAGATTCGCCGGACGTCTCGTCAGTGGCCAACATCTTTTGGCCGTGAAATAACGCGGGTAACGCGGGTAACTGCATCGTTACCCGCGTCATCCTGTGGAGGGTCACGGTGGTCCTGGAGCCTATCCCGGCTAGACACGGGGTGCGAGGCAGGGCTATCACTAGCATGGGACCCGAATCCATCGCGTAGGCCGCTCGGGGAAATTTATGTCAGATCATTTAAATTGGGCAGCAGCGTGTCTTTGGACTGTGTGGGGAATCTGGAGTACCCGGCGAAAACCCACTTGGACACGGGGGAGACAACAAGCAGCCGCCACACAAAAAGCCACCCGAGGCAGGACTCAAACCCATGTTCTTTTGGGTGTGAGGTGGCAGCCCTACCCGCTAGGTCAGCGTGCCACCCCAAAGTAGAACCCTGAATGTCACAATAACCAAAGAGGGGAGAAGCACATGTCGTGTTGAGTGACATCCCATATTTCACATGGAGTGTCCTCGCCAATATAGGCCGGATAGTCTGGAAACATTTTGCTGAACGAGTTTCAGTTTTGACACCGGAGGTCAAAACTGAGCCAGACTTGGCTCGCTTCGACAAACGCCGGGTGATAATACCGGTCTGTAGAGCCAATAGGCTGCCTGATGACGCCTCCGACGTGGGAGGCAGAATGTCGCGAGGAGGAACGCTCAAAACGACTGTCCAGAAATACCGGCTACGTAGGACAATTCTGGAGCCAATAACTCAATGGGCTGAATCGTATATTCATCCGTGTATATGCGGACAGACAGAACGCGATTCTGCCGGAACACCCCGTGATCAACGCCGCTCTCCGGCAAATCACGAGCCGTGCGGGCGTGTGAACGCGTCGGGTTGAGCGGCGAATGATTGAGCGCCTGACAAAACCCGGGACACGCATTCTGCTGAGAATACAGATTTCCAAGGACAACAGCTCCCTCAAAAATACAGCCGATCCTAGAAAACCCAGGACAGGTGGCAACCTTGGCGCCATCTGTGACGATCAGCAGTCTGACTCGGACACCGGTGTCGTTCAGACTCAACCGCAAACTGCCCGGGCGGCGTCTCGGCGGTTCCTGAAAGACGCAGACGCGGCCGGGGGTTGTAAAACCTAGCGGTGGTCCGAGATGAGAATCTGAGGCAAAACTCCTTCGAGGATTTTTTTCCCCCGCTTTCATGTGACGCGCCGGTGATTTTAATCCGCCGCCCGGAATGCGGAGGTTATCGTGGTTTCTGTGTCCGCCGTTCGCGGAGACTTTGCGGACAGACCGGTTCCTCCGGGAGGCCGAGCGGATTCCGACGGGTGGAAAACCCCGGGCGGAATTTCTTCCCCTCGCGTCCGCAAGCCGCGGTAACCGGGCAACGGGCGGCGGTGCCGGAGCCGAACCGACCCGAACGCCGGAGCGACAGGTGCCGATGGCCATCGGAGGTAGCTCCGGAGGTGCGGGAGGGGGGGGCGGTTGCAAGTAGCGATCGGGTCAGCGAGACGACCGGCTGCCGGGCGGCCTAGCGGTTACGGTTCACGGTGCGGCGAGTGCGAGCGCCCGTTCGGCTGGTCGCGTGCGCCTAGGATCGGCGAGAGCGACTCGTGGCTGGTTACAATCGCAGCGTGTTAGGGGTAGGAACAAGGCCGACGCGTCATTGGACGATTCGCTGCGACCCTCTCTCCCAATCGCAACGCGCGTCCACTGCGGTTGCGGGAGCGTTTTGTTCTGGCGATGGCCCCGTTGACCCCTGACTCCCGACTCCCACGACAGTGGTGAAGGGGGGGGTCGTAGTGAAGGGTAGTGGGTGGAACTCGGGGGGGGGGGGGGGCAATTTTGACAGAGTTGAGAGAGAAAGAGATAACGGGACATAGAATCTTCACTGCAATGTAGCCTGTGTGTACGTGATCGATAAACTTGACTCGGCTTCACCTTTCGAGACAATGCCAAAACGTATATTTAATTCATATACCGGTGAAAAAAACATTGATGCGTTTTGCGGGTGTTGCGACACCCGCACTTTCACAGAAACATGATCCCATGCCCCCCGCACTTTTTCCTGCAACACGCGCCGGCGCGCCTCACCCGGGTAGAAGTCCTTGGACTTGGAGAGCTTGATGGTGGCCCCGGTCTCCTTCTGCAGCTGCACGATGGTCTGGCCGCCCTTGCCGATGATGGAGCCGGCCGCGTAGCTGGGGATCAGCACCTTCATGTAGAACTGGCCCTCGTCTGCTGCCCGCGCCACCCCCGCCGCGGTGGTGGTGGCGGCGGCGGCAGCGGTGGTGGTGAAGGTGGTGGTGGTGGTTGGAAGTTGTGGCAGTGGAGGAGGAGGTGGTGAAGGTGGTGGTGGTGAACGAGACAGTGGTGGTGGGGTGAGGAGGTTGTGGTGGTGGTGGTGGTGGTGGCATTGGCGGTGGAGGTGGTGGGGGAGGAGGAGGTGGAGGTGGTGGTAGTGTGGTGTAAGTGGTGGTGGCAAGTGGTGGTGGAAGTAGTGATGGTAAAGGTGGTTGGTGGTGGTAACGGAGGTGCAGGCATTGGTGGTGGAAGTTGGTGGGGGGAGGGGGTGGTGAGGGAGGTTGTGGCAATGGAGGTGTCGGGGAACGCCGTGGTCATTTTTGGCGGTGTTAGTGGCGGTAATTGTGGTGGAGATGGTGGCAGTAGCAAAGGTGGTGGTTGTGGTGGAGGTGGTAGGGATAGGGTTGAAAGACATTGGTATAGCACATGAATGACAGACAGCCTATAGCACCAAACACTAATCTCAGCCTGCTCACCTACCAAGCCAAGCCAATCACAGCCTGAGATCAGAAATGAGAACATTAACTCCTAACACACTGTCCTGCACACGAATCAAGAATGAATAAAGTGGCTCGCAGCTCCCCGCGTGCTGTACTAGGCTAGAGTACAGCGGTGGGTTCACACACCACTTGGTTGTGCCAGAAAATCGTTCCAGCTTTCCAGGATCATTCATTCATTCCATTCATTCTTTATCAGTACCCGCTTAATCCTAGACAGAGTCGCGGTTAGTCGGAGCCTACCAAGAGAGACACAGGGTGCAAGGCAGGGCTATACCCAGGATTGGACGCTTTTACGTGTCCCTCCTAACGTCGTTATCTAAACCCCGCACCAGGCACCCATCTAAGGACGAGTCAACTTACTTAGCACGATCCCACGGCCCGTTAACATATCAGCCAATGTTAATTGGCCGCAAACGGGGGGGTGGATTTAATCCGGGTCAACGGTTTGGCAGGGAGCTCACCCGCAGACAACCACACCTGGACTCTAACAAGACAAAGACAAAGATCCCCCGTATAGCCTTAACAGACTGTAGGTGCAAGTGCCGTTAGCGAGCAGCACCTATGAAGGTCGACACTGCACACGAGGGGGTGGGTGACCAGCACCACGCCCGGCCGTCTTTGTCTCCCTAGTGGCGATGTTTACACACCGCACTAGGTACTCAGTTTGAGGATGAGTCGACCAAGGGGAGGGCCCAGGACCGGTTCAGAAAATCGTCACCGATGTTGGCCGTGAGCGGGATTCCAACTCGGGTGGCCGGATTTGTAGCCCAGCGCGCTAACCACTGGGCTACCGCTCCCCACCCGCGCGCACACACGCGCTCGCTCGCTCCCAAACCCGCGTGTTCAATGTCGCTGCGTCATTGCCTCACAAAGGCGAGCTCGCAACGGGAGCGCTTCGCCGGCCACGGCCGGGTGCGTTTATCCGCGGCGCTCACTGTACCCGCCGCCGGTGCCGACGCGACACGGACATTCCCATCGGAATCACAGCCAACGCGGCACCGTTAAGGGTTAGGGTTCGTTACCGCGGAGGCATCTCTCTGTAAAGTGATGTGGCAGGACGAATGTTTGACGGGTTTGGTATAAGTAAAAACACCTATCCCCCCCACGTGCGACGAGACCTGTATTGCCCCGGTTCCTCTGGTTTCCTCCTATAACTAAACATGACCCTCGGGTGAAAGGCGCTATATAAAATGCTATTATTATTATTAATCGGCCAATAACACCGTACTATATAGCACACAGTATCTAATGTTGGCGCTGGTTAACAGCATGGCTGCCTTCTCTCCCCCACACCCCCCGCCTCTCTGACCTTTCCTGACACCTCCGAGTCATTCTCTCTTTGAATTAATACCTTCGAGATTGGAGGAATACTGTGCCACGCATTATAAATCGTAATGTTATTGTCATGTTCGTCATGACGATGCCGGCAGCATTAATTTGCCAATGGCGAAGACGATGCTGATGGCCACAGTGAATGTGATAAAGGTTACTGTTGATGATGATGATGATGACCACAATGCATTAATAAGTCAGAACCTCTTGGCTCTGCATCATCGCCATTTCATTACAGTGTGAGTGACGTTCATTTAGCGATGAGCAATCAATTACTACCGCTCTCTTTCCTAACGCCGCCACACAATGCTGCCACTGTGCAAGAGAAACGCACACGGGCCGCTTATGAAAGTCGGTCGTTATTCGAGTCAACAGTCGGAGTTACGAATTAAAACATCGCAGCAATTATTTACTTGCAGCTTTACAACCTCGCTCTGGGTGTGTATGTGTGTGTGCAGCGGTTGCTCCAGGGGTGCATAACTTATTTTTATTTTGTCGTGAGGGCCATTCATTCATTAATTGTCAGACACCGCTTAATCCTGTAGAGTTTCGGTGAGCCGGAGCCGATCCCGGCAGACACAGGGCGTAAGGCAGGGCTATACCCAGAATTGGACGCCAGTGCATCACGGGACACCGGGGGCAAATTTAGTCAGCAGTCAAATAACCTATGCAGCAGCATGTCTTTGGACTGTGGGATGGAAACCGGTGTGCCCGGCGAAAACCCACGCGGACACGGGGAGAACATGCAAACTCCACACAGAAAGGCAACCCGAGCCGGGATTCGAACCCGGGGACCTTCTTACTGTGAGGCGGCTGCGCTACTCACCGCTACGCCACCGTGCCGCCCGGCCGTGAAATGTTCCGATTTAATTGGACGCCACGTATTCAATGTCACGCGGCGACATCAGTCAGCAGCACACGCGGCCGCGGCACATCCGCCACAAATAATTGGATGCTCTCTCATTAAAGAGTTCTTCCAATTAATTAGCGGTGCGACGTCATTGCCGATGAGTCCAAATCACGACCAGGCACGTGATTGGAAGATGCGTCGATCCACGCTTAACGCTGCGTGCTAATTTAAGAGCGTGTGTTTTATATGAGAAGTGTTCATATCAGAGGATACATATTGGAACGTACGCATCTAAGTGTACACATCACAAGATGTATTTGTTGTGTAGGTCAATCTAAAGAAAGGTTGTGACGATGAAAATGAGGAACGGTTATATTTTTATTTATCTGTAAAATGGAAAAAGTGTTCCCGTAAATTCAGATTATGATGGTTGAAAGAGTTTAAATGTTGGGCGGAAGCCATTCGGTATTAATCTCATCTACAAAAATATAATTATCACCATGATGATCAATATCAGCATCATCGCCATACCCTAGCTACTATCATCGTAATAAACCCAGGAATGATTGACTGTCAAGACTTAATTTGGAAAGTTTGGACGATTCCGTTTTCAATTAACGTGTCTCGCATCGTGTTGGAGAAATCTGGACGACCCATAGGACACTCCATTACACTTACGAAGGGGTAACACTCCAGAGACCCGCACAGACCGATTCAAGAATCCCTTGCTGTACGCAAATTCCATGTTCTGGACACCTCGCAGCCCCAGCCTGATATGTCCTAACATTTCCAGCATGTCTTCTCTTCAAGCGATAACCAAGCTCACGGCTGCTTAGCTTCTGAGATGTTGTTAACAGACCTTGAACGAGGTCCCATATAATAACAGACAGGACTCTGGCCCATAACACCTGGCCGTTCAGCAGTATTGATTCGAGCCAGGCTGACTGCTGATGAGGCTCTGCATGTCGAAACGTGTCCAGAATTTGCTCGGACTGAATCAATGCCGCTGAAATAACTCATTCCCCCGGAAAGACGGTGTGGTCGATGGGTTTTGTAAATAATACTTTTACGTGTTTTCTTTACGTGGAGCCACATTGTGTCGTCTGCTTATCCGTAGCGCACTGTGCACTGTCAGTCGTGTTTGAGTAAACTACAAGAGCTGTAGAGATTCGCAGAGGCAGGCTGAGGCACCATCATTACAATGCACGGGATTCACTGTTCACGCCGGAGGCTGAGACGCCGCGCCCCCCCCCCCCCAGCCCAGCCGGTGTAACGCACACGCGTGCATGGTAATCACACAGGCCACGCACGTAACAGTGTGGCAATGATAGAGAGCACCTGTATAGCCTCTTAACAGCCAGTCCGGGCAAGTGTTGTTAGCGAGCACCTATTACTTGCCGGCGCGCCACACGAGGGAGCGCTCGACCAGTATGCCACACCCGGCCGTCTTTGTCTCCCCAGCGCTGATGTCTAAACACACTGCACCAGGGACTGGCGAAAGGCTGAGTCGATCTAAGGACGGTCCAGAACCGGTTTAGATACGTTACTGATCTTGGCCATAGTACGGAACCGAACTCGAGCCGCAAGGTTTTGTGACGCGGTGCGCTAACCACTATGCCACCGCTCCCCCGATACATTACGGTACAGACATCTACATAAACACTCGTACATAAACTCACGACACACATTCATATTACAATCATACACACACGATACACACACACTCGTATCAGATGGCACTGTTCATGATGATGCCAATCACCTATCGAGGAAAACCTGCGAGGGAGCTGCCGCATCGGCCTGTTTGGCCAAATCTCTTCACGAGAATGTGGTCGTACGTGGGAGTCAATCGGAGACCCCCCCACAGAGACCCCCGTCGTGTACGGCAGTGGTTCCCAAAGTGTGCGCCTCGGCGCTCCGAGGCGCCGCAGCTCACAGGGGCGCCGTGAGATATTCCAATTTTTGGATATGTGCCATATTATATTTTCTGACTTTGGACGCCGTGGTAAAGATTTAAATCCTGATGCACTAAGGGCATGGACTGGCTCCGGCTCACTGCGACCCTGTACAGGATTAAGCGGTTTCTGATAATCAGCGCTTTGTGACCCTTGGGGGAAAGGCGCTATATAAATAGATATTATTATTATTATAATAAGGGCGTCGTGAACCGAGGAAGTTTGGGAACCACTGCTGTACGGCGTATACAAAGGAAGGTGGTGCTCCACAGTTGCCATCTGGCGGCCACCACCCCCAGTCGCCCGCCTACAACACCTGGCAAGCCCTGGGTGGCATTCACTCGTCCCAACTACGGTGCTAGCCAGGCTCTAGACCTGCTTGGCTTCCCAGATCTGACCCCGGCTCGGACTGATTCTATTGATATCATAACCCTGGTCAGAGACAACGACACAGATGTTGATGTTGTTGATGACAATATTGATGTACAATGGTTATGATTGTCATGATGGTGGTGTTTATGATAGACGCTGATTATGACAATGTTAGTGATGTTGACGATGATGGTCATGTTATGATGATGTTGATTATGATGATCGCGACGGTGCTGTTGAAAAAGCTGATTGGATAGATGGTCTTATGGACATATGGGCTAACCCCGATTTTTACCATTCTGAGAAAATAATTGCTGTTGTTAAACTAACAATTAATTTCAATACACAACGCGCTGACGACCAATTTATTTACATTTATAACGCGCACATATTCATTCACTGTCGAAGGTATGAATAACAATGATTAACTATTTAGTTTCTCCGTATAAGGAACACAGTATATATAAAACACATGCAATGCTTTGTTCAATAATCGTAATTCGTGTTATTTTTTAAGGTTATCCCAGTTGTCCTTGAGACCATCCATTGCTGACAATGTCCGTAAGGATGTATTTGACGGTGGCAATTTTGATGGTGATTTTGATTATGATGACAATGCTGATGTTGATTATGAACGCAATGATCATGATGAGGATTATGAGAATGGCTCTCCATAGCTGCTCTTTCGAGATAGCCGTGTCGCGTTTGCCTGCTTCTCTCTCCCTCCTGCGCGTCGTTTCGCCTCCCACGCCGGAGGCCAGGCGATGCCTCCGACGTAAAACACTCGGCATCCCGAAACAGAGCTTGGAGAGCGATTCTCACGCATCGAGCCGTGACAGTCGACATCGGGAAACGACAAGACAATGCCGATGATGCCAATTACAATAATCATTACGACACCGATGACAATGCTGTGACCGACGTTCAAGATAACGGAGACGTTCTTATTGACAATGGTTGATCATGGTGGTACCGATGTAGCTTTTCACGGCTCGATTTCCCGACAATTTACTTTCCAAAGCCGTTCTTTCGGGATAGCCAGCATCAACCGCGCGCTCCCTCTCTCTCTCGCGACGTTTCGCCTCTCGCGCTGATTGGGGAGGAATGCCCACACGTTCCGTCGCTATCCCGAAAGAGCATTTTTGCAAAGCAACGCTGCCGCCGCCGCAACCGATGACAGACACACGATGGCCGGTGCGCGCGTGCGATGGGAGAGGCGCTCGTGGTGGTGCGAGCATCTGAACATCTCACCGGTGTGAACCCTCTTGCTGTTGACCCCTTGGTCCGCGGCGTCTTCCAGGGGCCGCTTGCGGGACTCGTAATGGATGTCCGCCTCGGCCGCCTCACCCCCATCCTGCTGCTGCTGATGAACGTGCTGCTGGTAGTGATGGTGGAGCTGCTGGCTGGACGTCATGGCGATGATGCTGTTGCTGCTGCTGTTGTTATACTGAGCGGTGGGTACACGCGAGTGGGGCTCTCCCTCTCTCATCATTGCACGTCCGTCATTGTATGGAAATCGCCGCTCGCTGCGTCGCTC
>JAZEWU010000029.1:5931399-5945523 GCA_036362915.1 Geotria australis | reverse complement strand
TTAAACCCAATAACAAAAGCCGTGCTAACGACTTCCAACACAGTAGTATTATCCCGGGCCCCAGGGGGATGAAAAGCAACCGCGGATCTGAACTCCGCACCTTCTGTTCCGACAGCCGTGCGTTTGGTGGGACGGCCGCACAGAAGAGCAAACAAAAACAACACCCCTTCAAATCTCAACAAAGTTGGAAACGATCCGATTCCAACTGAAAACACACGTTAAAGCCCTCAAGGTGCACTGAAAGCATGCACGCACTTATGCCATCCGGCTGCAGCCGATAAATTTAAGGACGCCAGCGTGGCGATAAACTTCGCTGTTCCTGGCGCTCACGCCGATAGAAACGTGAGTGCAGAACCGGTGTTTGTGCCACAGCGTTCAAATAAATTCGCTCGCAAGCAATGGCCACCACTCCTTCAGTGAGAAATCACTCTTTTTTATCAAACGGCCTTGGGATTTGAGAAAGAAGGTACATTTTCTTCGTTGGCACCTCCTATTTTTTTTTTTGCCACACGATTCTTAATCTGGGGCACAGCCTGTGCGGCACACGGATCGATCGGCACGCGGCACTATTTCCGTCGCAAAGGAGGTGGCGGGTGGGAAGAGAGCGGCGGTTTTTGGGGCCGAGCGAGTGGCTACCAACTCGTCGCTACCATCAGCCATGGGAGAGGATCCGGGACGCCCACCTCGTGACACGAGGCTCCCTGACTTCATCGGCCAAGTCTCCCGATGCCACCCTCCTGCTGCTACGCGACGCGAGCGTCGCAACGGCACGCATCCCAGAGCAGATCGCAAATCAAACGCGCGAAGGAATAAAACCATCGGGAGGGTTCTGCGTTTCCATCTGTGCACTAGCTGACAACGCAGAAGCCGACTCAGAACCTGCGGGCTTCTGAGAACCCAGATTTTGTTTTTTATATGGATGACGGATTCAATGGCAGGTGCTTAGCCATACCTCGCGCAGTCAGGTGCGGCGGTGCCCCCTTGAGCGATCGCCGCTGGCTATCGCGCGCTGCACCAACCTCGAAGCCGTGGGTGGTGGAGGGGTTCCACAGGCGTGGAGGACGGGGCACCCGTTTCCACTAATTCGGCTCGCTTCCGCCAAAAGAATGGACGGCGAGGTGAAGGGCGGCGCCACTTCCCCGTCAATGCGTTAACACTCCCAACACGGCGCCCCCGACAAGTGCATTGTGGGCACGCTCCCCGATCCGATTTGGCGAGAGAACGCGCGACGTTTCGTTTTGGCCGAGGCACGAGCACGGCCGTAAAATAACGATAAAAATGAATAACGTTAAGATTAACTAAGGTGCAGGCAACTCAATCATCCGATCGACAGCCTGACAATTTTCAGCCGCACCAAAAAGTGACAGTGGCATCAGGGTTTGATGGGACAGCCCTTGCGATCGCATGGGGACTGAGGGAGCGGGGGTTTTCGGGGTGAACGGAGGGGCTGGGGAAACGGGAAGCACAGGGTCAGAGATCGGAGGTAATGAGTTGGAAGTCAAGGTGGAAAGGTCGGGGGTCGGGGTTTGGCGAGAGGGGTCGATGCATACACCGCACGGGGTCGCTGGAAGGGAGCGACGCCTGGTCCCCGCCGTTCCTCGGAGGCTCCGCAGCAGAGCGCGGATTTCAAAAGCTTTGGGAACAAAAGATAAAAGATTCATTAGGGGTCTCATTTGTTACTTATTTAATCAAGTTACATTAACAACAACGTCAGATTAAAACAGCAACTTTGCACAATGCTAAAAAAATAACGAGGAGAACTACATTTATTTCGCTGCAAAAATATATATTTAAGTCCAACAACGATTGGGTTTCCTGGTCCAACAATTTCGAGCGTTTGTTTAAGCAAAGTGAACCTTGGACCAGTTTCAACTTCTACGATTCTCATCAGCAGGGTGCGGCCCATTAAATAAATGCCATTGGACTGCCTGGTGTTACAAGCAAAAGCACTCCAGTCAAACGGCACAGTGATTCAGCACGGTGGAGGAAAACTGTACGAAAATTATTCATAGATGTGTCTGGATTGAAGGTGGGCCACTGCTAAAGCAAAAACAGAGACACACACAAAAACGAACAAAACCCCCTGTACATGCCCACTTCGACGGCTGGGGAAAATGTTGATAACAGGCACCTGCACCGGCTAATAATTATAACAATCTACGACTTACAACACACAGCACATATTCGTTCACTCTCGAAGAGAGAGGAAAACAACTAGGAGGCAATGTTAACGCACTGCACTAGGTAGTCATTTGAGGCTGGGTCCACCTAGGGAAGGCCGAGAAAGGGTTCAGAAAATCCTCACTGGTGTTTGCCATGAGCGGGCGTCGAACTCGTGTCGCCTGGTTTGATTCTGGTAACAAATACACACAGGCGCATAATCCCAGTGCACACACCTAGCAAGCACAGTCAGGCTTGGCTTGGGCCTGCGCTCCCCGCGCCGGCCGCAACTGCCGAAGCGTCGAGTCCCCGTACTGGATTCCCGATCCCATGCGCTCAGGGTCCAACTCCCCTGTTGCGGCAGCACGGACATTCACACGGCACAAACACACCAGTCAGCGACCGCCCATATAGCCATAAACAACGGCGAGTGAAGTACTGTTGGCGAGCCCCCATTAATGGTCGGTGCAGCACACCAGGGACGCGGTGTGTCCAGCACCATGCCTTTGTCCCACTTCTGATGCTTTGACAAAGACAAAGTACCCCCGTATTGCCTTAACAGACCGTAGCGTTAAGTGCTGTTAGCGAGCACCTGTGCAGACCGTCACGGCGCACGAAGGGGTGGGTGGCTAGCACCACGCCTGGCCGCCTTTGTTTCCCTAGTCGCGATGTTTACAGACCGCACCAGGTACTCATTTGAGGGTGAGTCGACCCAAGGAAAGGCCCAGTACCGGTTCAGAAAATCGTCACTGGTGTTGGCCGTAAGCGGGATTGGAACTCGGGTCACCAGGCTCGTGGTGCAGCGCGCTAATCGCTACACCACGCCTTTAAACACTATACCGAGTATTCATTTTAGGCTAAGTTGACCAAAGGCAGACCCAACACGGGTAAATGGAAATCAACTGCCACTGGCTGGGAATGAAACTCACCAACGTTGGCAATGGAGCCCAGAGCCATTTGCCGAGAGGCACAAATCTAACTCCTGCATCGGCCTCCCACCTGATAATATTGCTCCAAATGTCACGAGGGGTGAGCACGGGGGCAGCCGCAACAGCACTGACCGGACTCGATCTTGTTGAGGATGGTCCTGGCGCACTTGAGGAACGCCTCCTCCACGTTTTCGCCCGTCAGCGCGCTCGTCTCCAGAAACATCAACTCTGCGAGCGCACCAGTGAATCCAGTGAGAACATTTAATGCATGTGCGTGGATTGTTGCGTACGTGATCGTCCTCGGAAATTCAATTAAACTTTATTGTCAATTCTGCCATATGTACAGGACATATAGAAGATCGAAATGCTGTTTCTCTCAGACCCCGGTGTTGGCATATACATGGACTGGAACACAACAACAAGGGTTTACAAATACTAGGATAAAACAAACAAAATACTAACAACAATATTTAATCAGCAATAATTGGAAGAGATTTAAAAGCCCGGCTTGTGATATAGGAGCCATATATTTTTTAACACCGTTATCTAACTCGTGTCGTGCTCTTGTGTTACGTAACGAGCTGCATACATTTCCATTCAAAACGTTGCAGCGAGTCACAGAATTGGCCTTTGGGAAATGACATCATGGAACTACATCAGAAAGCCCCTTTCAAAGGCCTCTTCCCTGAATTACGTGGACAGCTTTACCGTTAGCGCAAAGCCATTTACTGTAAGGACATTACAATACTCATGCCGAATACACGGGCGTCCAAATATAAATTCTAACTTTGTAAAAAAATTTTTACAATTTTAGTCACCAATGTCTAAAAAAACATTTCATTTTGGCGAACTCCCACTGGGATACACACAATTAAATGTTCTGCCAATTAACACTACACTTGCCACTCCTGTTAATGAGCACTTATTAAGACTAACAGGCCGATGACAAGAGGCTTATTTAGCACACGAGAACCACACCCCCCCCCTCACTTGAAACCCGTCTCCCCTGACAACGGCTAATAAGGGTGCATGGTGTACACAGCCCGACAGCAACAAACATACATCAGGCTGAATCTCCTGTGAGGGAGGGAAGGGGAGTGGATGGGAGAGGAGGGGAGGGGAGTGTCGGAGGTGAAGTCGCACCGTTCTCCTGGGCGAATCGCGACGCCTCCAGGAAGGTGACCTCTCGGTCGGGTTCCAGGTCCTTCTTGTTGCCGCACAGGATGATGGCGATGTTGGGGCTGGCCAGGGTGCGTGCGTCTGCCAGCCAGTTGGTCAGCGCGTTGTACGTCTCCCGGCTGCCGCGGCAGGAGGGGAGCGGCGATCAGAACACACGGACGCAACAACAGTCGCGGCGCCAGCAACACACGGAGGCAACAACCAGCTGCGGCTCGAGCAGCAGCAGCACCTGTCATTCGCCACCCGGTGGCGGACGATGCGTTGACCGGGAAATTTAGCCCGAAGTCAGTCGGTCAGTTTTTATTTCAGCTGAAAGGAACCGATGAGCTAAGAAGCTCGTTTTAACAGTTGTCCAGCAGGGAGGGGTAAGCAGACAAAGGGCACAAGGTAGGATTATAACCAGGACGGAATGCCAGTCCATCGCACGGCACCGGGGGCAATTTACTCAGTAGGTCAATTAACCTAGCCCATAGTGGCATGTCTTTGGACGGTGGGAGGAAACCGGAGTACCCGGCGAAAACCCACATGGGCACGGAGAGAACATGCACACATGGGCACCCAGGCCGGAAATCGAACCCGGGTCCTTCTTGCTGTGAGGCCGCAGCAGCTACTCACTGAGCCATAATGCGAATGTTAAAAGGAGGGCTGTGACGTCAGTGAGGTTTACCTGGTGATATCATACACCAACAGGGCACCGGCTGCACCCCTGTAGTAGCTCCTGGTGACAGAGCTGCAAAGACAACAACAGTAGCGTCAACGCCAAACTATAAAAGCAAACGAACACTTGCTGAGGTGCATGGTAACATTAACGATAGGGTGAGTACAAGAGGCTGGTTGGAAAGTTGGTTGCGGTAAAAGATGGCATTATTAGGTTTAGCTATGGTCAGTGAGATGGATAGTAACGTAGCTGGTTGTCGAGCTGACTACTATGTGCTGCGGTAGTCAGTAATTGACACATTCTGTTTACATGACAAAACACCTTAGTGGCTGGCTGTCAGTTGGCGCTGGGTTTACAACACTTTTACGTGACTCGAATCAAAGTACGTACTTTATAATGTATTGATTTCTGGTGTTTACAGGATACCTCATTGGTAGGCAGGCCAGATGGATATTTTTATATTATACAACATTAGGCCAGGCAGCAAACGGTGCAAAAGCTACTCAGCAATCCAGCCCACCACAGCGTGGCCCATTAATTAGTGAGCAACCCAGCCTCGTGGTTCATTTGGGGTTCACTTGGCGGACTACGTGATAATTATTTTTTCACTAAAAGTACATCCAGGGTTGTTGGCAAACCTATTATTCCATTAATTAGACTCATACATTTTGCCAGCCTACCTAGTACATACATATAAATATCAAAGATAGCGTATAAATAAACACATCACAGGTGTACTGGGTACATATTAATTTTGAATACGACCAGACACTTGAAAGTGTTACATTTGCACCTACTGCATTATTAAACAGCGCCAACACAGCAGCAGGCACCGACACCCACGTGTCATGCACTGGTGTGGTGTGCATAGATTTATTTGAGAATTGCTACTACTGCACACTTATCGAATATTATAATTATTTTCAGAAGCACAGTCGGTTCACAAATCGTCTCCACGGTGCCGATTCAGGCCACGCTTCTCAAGGTGCTATTTGTAGGTCGATTCAACAACGAGGGGAGTACAGGACCAGAATCGAACACCAATGTGCCGGACAGAAGCAAAAGGAACCACTCCCACCACCCACCGATGGCTCGTTCCACACCTAAAGGAAATTTTATGAAAGTACTGGAAATTGTTGTTGCCGGTGTAAACGGCTGCTATCCAGGTCGATCCAGGTTGGCCAGTTCCTCCCGAATGGTGGGGGTACTGAAGCAGAATTTTATGGCCAGATGCCATTCCCCGATGCCAACGGCTTTTAGTCCGAGGGTCTTTAGATTGTTACAAGTCTGGATCCTACATCCAGACCTGTTCACCAAGGGAGATCCTAAAAGTGCTGGACTCCAGGTGACAGCTCTGGGGTTCAATGGAACAATAAGGTTACGATCCATGAGAGTGCTTACTGCATGTTTTTATTGAGGAGCGCGTGGGGCTATTGTGCGGTGGGATGCACGGGTTCGCAGCAAACACGCACCGGAAGCGCTCCTGGCCCGCCGTGTCCCAGATCTGAAGCTTCACGGTTTTACCGCCAGTGTTGACAACCTTGGAGCCAAACTCCACTCCGATGGTGTGATTCGAGTCCTGCTTGACTGCACACGCGTCGCGCACATGGGTCAGGCACGCTCAGTAAACAACGATCGTGCTTTTTCAGTTCCTAAGCAAGCCCCTAGCACATGCAGCGAGACGCAGACATCGTGCGGAATAAGGCTCGAAACACACAAACCAAACGCACGTCACAGCGCCTGATCACTCGAGCCGTCTCGGCAACCCAAGAGGTTGTACAACACAGCTAACTCTCAATATCTGTGGGCGGATTTTCCAGGCTGCCGATTACGTGCGCTCGCGAAAGGAAAATGGAAACTACAGTACGCTGTTCCACGGTCATTCACACATTTTAGGCGCGCTGGTTATATTATTAGCCGCTCCTCACTTGAGTAATTACTCTACGATTAACAGCACATGACTCATCCTATGTCTTTATCACCATTCTATGTAGGCGAGCAATACACACGTCCACATGGCCTAATTCACAAGTTTTGTATGATCTGTCGTTTTGTTTTATACAGCCATTCCCTGCTCGATCTATCACCCTGGATAACTGAGGGTTGACTGTACTTGCATGGACAGCTCACGCACAGCTAAGCCCGCCAAGCTCTATTACATTATCTAGTTATCGTTGTAATACAGAGGACGTGTGCTGTGCAGTCACTCACACTTGCTCTCTATGAACTGGTGTAGGAGGCACGACTTTCCTGTGCCAGCGCTGCCGATGACCAGGAACTTGAAGAGGAAGTCTGTGGACAACAACAACAACAAAAATAAACATTAAGCGACAATGAGGCCTGGCCAATAAAGATTACAGATGTTTATTATTAGAGCAGAAAAACACCCAGCGCGCTTGCAAGCTCTTTGCGGGACTCCTGCGACACAACAAACAGGTGAATTGCTGATAATGCCATTGCAGTCATCCCTTTGTTTATCAGCAATGACGTGTGGGGACTGAACAAGGAACTCTGAGATTCTGGATCGAACCAGCCGCCTTTTCACCTGCATGGGTGTTCATTTAACATCGAGGCAGCAGCCACGATCTGTTAACTGCAGGATGAAGGCCTCTGCAAAGCTGTCACCATTCTGCACGATCTAGCAATGTGACAATCCATGTGGTTCCTGCACCCGACCTGATCTCATTGCTTCATCTCCGCAGTGGACGTGCTCGTGGGCGTTTTCCTGCCTTTGAGTGGCACCATCACTAGTCTCAACAACTGTATTCTGCCCAATCACGCTCACTTGAGAACTGTGCCAGGCGGCACAATTCTGTTACAGCGCAAGGCTCGCAATCAAAATGTTGCAAGTTCAAACCACAGTTGGGAGTTTAACTCAGCTACTCATACCTCCGCCGGGAGTAGCGTTAAGTCAATCAGTGGTTGCGTAATGGGTTAAAATGCCCCCACCCCCGTGATAATAATAATGTGGAATCTTCACCATTGGCTTTAGACTGTAAACTGCTAAGTACTCACCCATTCCCATTTTAGCTAAACAATACGTTTGATTTATTTTTCAATCTAGAAAGTTGCCATGGTGGCAATGTGTCTTTAAAAAATCAACTCTTTTTTTCTTTCATTACACCGTCTCGTTTAGCCTCGCTGAAACACAGCTTATCAACATCTTCCCTCCATGTGAAGAGGATTAATCATTATCAGTTCCTCCTTCGATTGAGGGTCAATGATTCAGTGTCCACGTTCAGCAAGTAAACCTAGTCATTTCATAAACAGGAAAAACAGAACACATTCATACCTTTTCAACCCACGAGGTAAACAACATAGATGGTTTTGTATACCCTTATTTACACCTTTGCATTGCACGCGTGTACTTTTGAGTGTGGGCCATCCCTCCCATTACAGGATGGCAGCAAAACCGCTAGAGACTTCACCCCTTAAACAAAAATGTGACTTGCTAATGAACGACGAGTACTGCCAAGCTGCCAATTTTTTCACACGCGATGAGTCACTCCAAGTATTACAGCTATAATTACATTTTTGTTTTTAACGCATTCACAACTAAATCCAGCTCACAATCCGGACGGACCCTTACATCCGCAGTTCTCAACCGGTGGGTCGCGACCCATCAGTGGCACGTGCGTGCCACCTAGCGGTCCATGGAGACCAGACCCAAGTGGGCCTTGAGCTGCAAAAAAGTTGACAACCTCTGCCTTACATTGTTCGTGCCCATCCATCTGGATTCAGCTCAGTGACGGCCATGGCACCGGCAGGCAACACAAATTATTTCAAGAGGAGATTTGTTTTAATGCTCTGGATTGTGCGGGATCAAAGGGCTTCTTTGAACCCCCGCACGCAACGGAAAAGCTCCGTAAAGGTGCTCACAATTTGGCTTTATTCCATAAGCTCACTGTGACGTGAAGGCTCACACGTTTTATTTTGCCATGTTTCTGAAAGCTACAAACGTTTCCGTGCATGAGTGTGGATGTGCCAATGCACGGGGAGAGGTAGCACAGTTGTTAGGGCACTGCGCTGCAAATACAGTGACCTGAGTTCGATTAGTGCTTATGGACGATATCGGCTCAGAACGGCTTAATGATGCCACCAACGTGGGAGGCGAAACGCCGTGAAAGCGACAGAAGGAACACTCTACACGGCGATCCCAATAGAGCAGCTATGGAGAGCAATTCTCAATATCGGCTAACTCCAGGCACCAAGCAAATGTAACCCAAAACAAAAAACAGCAACTGCATTTTCAAGAACCAGTCAGAACAGTGCGTGTTGACTTCCTCCACCGAATGCGGAAGACACTCGTAAACGACTGCGCAATGAATCTCAAAGATCTCTCACGTGGTGAGCGGACAATGGGTTGAACTGTGCTGTACGACTCTCCAGCGAGAGTCGTACAGCACAGTTGACTTTGCTCAAATCTCCCCCATTGTTTATTGTTTAGGGCCAAATCACGCTGAATGCACCTGACCGTCAGAGCTCACAATCTGTGTCGGATTAAGCCTGCCGAGAACCTGGATGGGACAGTCCCTGGGAATAGCCAGACGTTGTCGACTCGGGTTGCGAGGAGGCCGGGAAGACGGTACCACCGTACAGCAATGGATTGTTGAACATATTTGTGCTGCGTTTTGAGTGCTACCTACCCACTTATGTGCAACAATTTTCTGTGGTTGCTACGGTTTCCTCCCACTTGCCAAACGCCCATTAGTGAAATTGGCCAAGCACTGTATTCAGGGACCTACTGACGACATTGAGTCATGAGACTCGGTGAATCAAGGTCGCTTTTGCATTAACAGCAAGCCTCTGCAAAAGCGTTATTGTTTCCCCACGTAGTCCTTCGAGCAGTCGTACAACACAGAACTATCGCACATTCCAGCAAGTGGCATGATGTGCACGGGACATCCCGCGACCCACAAGCTGCTCGACGGCACTGTGCCGATAGTATGCAGTCTAGCAAGCAGGTTCATGACAAGCCATCTATGTTGCCAGTTGTTCCAGTTTTTCCACTCGCTTGCCCGAGATCTCCGGCTCTGGGAGTTTCCCTCCCGGCAAACCGAAATGTTCGCATGACAAAACAACACGCTCCCCTCAATAGTCTTGGGAAAACGGTGAGGTTTTACTGGCTATAAAAGTCCACGGAATTATCGCTTGTGCAGCGTTGGAACAAAAGAACAGGGTTTGATCGGAGCGATCGCAACCAGTGAACAATCCGTTATCCGAATCCGACTCGCCCTGTAGTCTGCCACACAATGGAATAATTTTACCACCCACCCTACCGACCTCAGTCAGTTTTTTTTTATTTAAGCTGGTAGGAACCGTTGAGCTATGTAGATATTTTTTAGCAGTTGTCCAGCGGGTAGGGTAAGCAAGTCACGACATCTCGGGGCACTGGGGACAATTGAGTCAGGACAATTCGCCTAGACAGCAGCATGTCTTTGGACTGTGGGAGAAAACCGGAGTACCCGGCAAAAAAAATCCACAATGGACATGGGAAGAATACGTAAACTCAACACAGAAAGGCACCAGAGCCGGGATTCGAACGCGGAACCTGTCACTCCCGTGATCCTACTCTTGTTACTCCTACATTATCGGGCACTCAACGGCTCAGCAAATCGATCCACTCAAAGCCCTGTCGCAGAACCATTGCTCTGAATCAAAATCACCAACCCTTCATTCTGTGAATCGATCCAATTGACTTACGGGGGGGGAAAGACATCCTCTATTCTACTAAAGAGCATGACCGGCAATCATGATTTTTAAATACTCACACCATTACCCAAAAACCTGGTTTTATCCATCCATCCATTTTCAGAAACCGCTTAATCCTGTACAGAGTTGCGGTGAGCCGGAGCCTATCTCGGCAGACACAGGCCGCAAGGCAGGGGGATACCGATGATGGGACGCCAGTCCATCGCAGGGCACCTGGGGCAATTTTACTCAGAAGGCCAATTAACCTGGCAGCATGTCTTTGGACGGTGGGAGGAAACCGGAGTGCGCGGCGAAAATCCAGGCGGACACGGGGAGAACATGCAAACTCCACACAGAAAGGCCCCCGAGCCGAGATTCGAACCCGGGGCCTTCTTGCTGTGAGGCGGCAGCGCTACCCACTACGCCACCGTGGCGCCCCTGGTTTTATCCACAATCAAAAAAATAGAAATGACAAAGCCGCCATCAATGACGCGGGACAACTATCTGACGTGTGGTTGTGAATCTTTCGCCACTTCCCTTAGTCGAAGACGCAATGGTTACACAATTCCAGACCGACCGCTAAGCTTGCATAACGTGGTGAATGATCCACCAAGATTTTGTTACAAAATAACACGAATCGGTTATTTTGTTTTCAAAGGTGAATCCACTGTACAACGGCGAACGTGCGTTAGAGCAGCCCTGGCTAAAGAGAGCTGGTGGATTTGGGGGGGCACAGTGACGCAGTGAGTAGCGCTGTTGCCTCACAGCAAGAATCTTGGGTTCGATTCCCGGCTCGGGTACCTTTCTATATGGAGTTTGCATCTTCTTCACCGTGTCGGCGTGGATTTTAGCCGGGTACTTCGGTTTCCTCCCAGAGTCCAAACAAATTCTGCCCAGGTTAATTGTCTTGACTAAATTGCCTCCGGTGTCTTGACATGTTGAAGAAGTTACAGCTATACAGTCGGTTTCTGTTGACAATTTGTCTTTGCCGGGTGGAAGATGGTTAGAGTTAAAACATTGAAATACCTCAACGCTCTACTGTAACAAAAAAACACAAATCACATTATTGGTCGTGAAAACAAATGAATAATATTAATGTACAGGAAACAAGGAACAAAATATCTCTGAAATGAGACGCAATACAAACGAAACAGACATTTTTTTAGAAGCGAGAGCACACACGAAGCAGTATAAACACGATAAGGAATCCTTGATCTTACATTTAGAAGAAGGAGGCATCATCCACTGCACGACCCCTCCCCAGGTCACTTCTCTATTGCCCGCTACCCCCTCCTTCCCTTATGATTATCAAATCTGGAAGATTTTAAGCAGGACTAGGGCAGCTGAACAAAACTCACGATGAAGAGGAATGGTATCATAGTCTCGACAATAAAGGTTCAACAATTATTATACGTTACGTATTGCATACCTGTGCCAAACGAGGATCGATTTGTAAGATTCAATTGTCCTTGCCTTTAAACACTGGGCAGTTTATCAACATTTGGTTTAAGCAGACGTTGACGGGTGATGAGACAATTAATGTCAAAACCGATAAAGAGTTTTGGGCAACACCAAAAGGCCGTGTGACCGATGGGATGCGTAAAATACTTTCATTTTTAACGCGGAGAGATGAAAATCGGAGGGAGGCATTGTCTGCTCATTTATTTTTATCACAATCACTAGCACGCTTGGAAATTGGCTGGGGAAATTCTGGGCTGCATTGTTTTCTAAAGCCCCATGTGCTTTGGCTTAGATGATACACAATGCCTGCTGTTATTCCCCATAATCCCCAGGTGGAATGCTTTCGGTTTAAGATCGAGGGTCACAAAGCGCTGCACAAGGGCCGCGGAGAGAACGGCATGTCAACGGCAGAAAAAAAAGCAACTAATAAAAAACCAAAGCAACAACAAATTAAACGATTGAGGCTGCTTCGAATTACACCGAAAGATCGTGAAACTGGCAATCTTAAGAGCGGCAAAAATCTGCCAGCATCCCCTAAGATGGCCGTCACTTCCTTAAAGACAAACACGGAGGGAGACAGGGAGGGAGGGTGAGCGACAGGGGGAGACACAGGGACACAGAGACAGGAAGACAGAGAGACAGACATTACGATTATATATATAGATTTAAAATTATTATTAAGATTATTTAAAACGTAGAATTATTATTAACGCCACTGCACAGACGCCCTGCTGCCATCTATCCATCTCGTCAGTTTTCATGACACTCACACACCAGTCAGTTTTCTCGCTACAACTCTACAGCAGGCGTGACGAACGGACGGCCAAGTATTCGGGGTGTACATAACACAGCCACGCAACGCCTAGAACGTCAAAACGTGTCGTAAACAATATTTATCCATCACTGCAAGCGTTGTAGCCACACTCATCGGGTACTAGAGGGGAATATTTTCGACGTGGCAAATGCTGTGTTTTTAACTTTAGTGGACTCAGCCACTTTTGTCACTGCAAGGTCTCTATACTCCTCAGAATTGCTCTACATTGTTGTTTCACGATAGGCGAGATGAGGAACACTCGACTCGGATGTCCCGACAGAGCAGCTATGGAGAGCAAGTCTCATACGTCGAGCCGTGTAAACCTGCATCGCTATTGTTTGTGTCGATATTGAATAATGCCGAGGTATGTTAATGTACAGTCTACAAAACGTATATAAAAGTGTTATTCGGGCCTCAGAAATGAAACAGGCTTCCCACCCTCGCTCTACAGTTACGTATTGTCACTACTCAGCATGTAATGAATTAGCGTTTCCTATGCTCATGATACATGCTTCAAGCCCTGTGTGGAATAAATCAATACAATCAATCATTTAGTTATTTAAAACCGGGCGAAAGCCCGTTGAGACTTAAGTCGGCTTTTTTTGAGGGAGAAAAATCTCACAAGACCAATACAGTAACACGTGACAATCGCATGGGGAAGGAACAGGTAAATCACTATAAACATCTCCAAAACCTCAACAATTCCAGCGTTTTCTTTGAGCGATTTGGCCTTAAAGGACATCCAAAGTCCAGCCTAAGCAGCCAAAGATCTGTAATGCATTTATTACGGAGGACAAATTCAGTAACCTAACAACTCTAAATGTAGCCCTGACAGCAACATGCTGGAGCCAACGGCTCTGGAAACCATGCCATTCCGTCTGATGCACCTAGTCACACAACACATTTGGTTGATCGACACTTCAATGTTTGCAAAGCATTGTTGCCGAGCTGGGGCTTGATTTGAACTTGGTGACGTGAACCCAACGGTTACACACCCTAACCTGCTTTGCCGTGTAGCATGGAAGCACTGTACGTATAAGATTGAGTTAAGGGATGTGGTTAAGGGCACGGCCGACTGGATCATGCATCGGAGGCACAAATGAGTGTTCATAATCATTAATATTTTTGAAAGTACCTTTCACTCGAAGGTTGCGAAGTGCTGTACAAAAAAAACTGAGTTTGGGGGGGAAAAAGCATGCAGACTGACAAAACACAGCACGAAGACTGAGGAA
>JAZEWU010000029.1:5895983-5923576 GCA_036362915.1 Geotria australis | reverse complement strand
GGGGCGGTTGTGGGCAGGGTGGAATGGGAGGCGCGGGGGGTGACCGGTGATCGACAGCTGCATATGGAGTTGCCTTCACTCCCTTATAAAGGGACGCTGAGAAACGTCGGCTAATTTTGGAATCGCGAGCCGTCGCTCGGAGCATGTAAGGAAAGCATTTAAAAGCGGCGCTCGAAGTCGCCCTCCCGTGCGGAGAGTGGACTATTAACAATGAAGTACTATTATTACCCACGGCCGTCAGAGCGGCCCGGGTCGGCCACACGTGTTCTCCACGTGGTGGCAACGCTGCAGGCTCTGTGGGATAAGTTCGATAACGACTTGGATTCACCAACAGAGAAGAACCCCTTCACATCTAACACACGATTACCATTCGATGTGTCCGCGTGGGTTTTCGCCGGGCACTCCGGTTTCCTCCCACAGTCCAAAAACATGCATAGGTTAATTGGCCTGCGGACTAAATTGCCCCCGGTGCCCTGTGATGGACTGGCGTCCCGTCCTGGGTATAACCATGCCTTGCGCCCTATGTCTGCAGGGATAGGCTCCGGCTCACCGCGCGCGACCCTGTACAGGAATAAGCGGTTGAATGAATGTATCCGCAACGTGGCCGTCGGGCCGATGGGATGTGTTACAAACCCAACACTTTCATTTTCAAGGCTTAAATTTGGCCATCTCCCAACCCCCCAGTTCAGTGAGATTTCATGAAGCTACCGCCGCATTAATAATGGCGGTGGTCGGTGGATGATGGGGTGGCAGTTGGGGGGTGAAGTGGAGCTGGGGTAGTTTGTAATAGCCGGCTTGCAGATGATGTAAGTAGTAACAATAATAATTGCATTTTATAGAGCGCCTTTCACCCGAGGGTCACAAAGCGCTGCACAGCGACATATAAGTAGCGTTGTAGGTGGCGATACCGGAGAAGGCGAGCAGGATGGGACGGCAGGTGCGAATTGAATTGACGGGCATGACAGCGTGATAACGTGCAGAGAGAGAGGTGTATCTGGTAATCTAGTAATTGAATTGATTGGGGGGGGTGTGATGGATCGTGGGGGGCGGAGGGGGCCCGACCTGGTGGCGGGGCCGGCCCACGATGGACGGGAAGACGGCGCGGGGAGCATCGTCTCCGGCGAAGCCAGCCTTGCACAGGCCCGAGCCGTTGTCGCACACAAGCGCGGTGGTCTCCTCGTCGTCACACATGATGAACTTCTGGACAGGTCACGACACCTGACACGCGGGAAGGGGCGCGGGGTGGGGGAGAGACGACGTAGGTGTGAGACAGAGAGCGTGTGTGTGTGTGTTAGTGTGTGTGACCTTGACCCTACATTCGGTTAAGGCTATGGTGTGCAATCATCTCAGTCAGTCAACCCATGACACCCGGGTCTGTCCCGTCACCTCCTGTCAGCGAGCCTTCAACGCTCTGCGTGGCCTCAAGGTGCACCTGCCCTGGCACAGGCGCCGCGGTGACGTCGCCGCCACTTAGTGGCGAACGGCGGTTGTTGTTGAGGTGGTCGTGTGAGAGTTTTGGAGTGTTGAGAGAAAGGAACTGATGAGTTTGAGTCTTCGCCCAGCAGTGGAGAGACAAAAACAATTATATATAATGTTGATTAATCTATCATATCTATGTTGTTGTTTTATCCCATAACAACAATAATGAAAACATGTTTTCATATGATCACCGTTTCATGTTGTAAGTTTAGATCCCTTTTTATCTTCAACGCTCGTATCTCATCTAATCCTTGAAAATTTACGTTCATGAAAATGTGTCTCCACGTTGTGACTTATTGACAGTATTTAAACAAATATCTTCTCAATTATAGACTGTATATCTCAAGGAGCTGTTCCACGTGGGCTCAGCAAGCCAGCAGGATTATCAAGTAAACATTAAATAACAGAACACGTGATGAAACACAACGAGTTATTGGCGAGAAGGCGCCACCGAATTCACTGCGGGGCGTGATCAGAGATTCACTTCTCACTGAATATTCCGCCCGGGCTCGCTGGCATTGACCGCTGGAGTAGGCACGCGACTGGCCAGCAGCCACCGGCATCGCGACATGTCTACTGGATGTCGTGTGCGGCGTGAGACGCGTTTCTTTTCCGGGCCGCAGTGCCTGGCAGATCAGGGATGAAATCAATCCGGGTCCTCGTGCGACTGACGGGAGATGGAACGCTCGAAATAATGTTGGCACCTCCTTGGGAACCTCCTGTGGCATCTCATATGGCTTCTCCTATGGCCTCTCCTATGGCACCTACTATGTCATCTCCTGTGGCTGCCTCGTCAGCTTCACACGAAGCTCCGGGGAGGCGGGGAACAGAGATCGGATCCGTTTTTGGACCAGATGTACGTTTTTGGATGTACGTTTCACGTTTAGCTCCCGTATGTCACTGGGGCTTTTATGGAATTTATTTTCCATAAAATATGGCGCAACCCCCTTCCTGCGTTACGGGTCTCAACGACTCAAGTTCGATTCCCTGCCACGGCTCCACCGTCAGTTTGTCGGTGATATCCGAAGCCCCCGCCTGCACCCCCCGCCGCCCACACTGACGGGCGTGGTGAAGTATGGTCAATTAAATCCCAATGACACACACGGCATCGAGGCCTTCATCCAGCAGTCAATCGGCCAAGGGTTGTGAACTCGACTAAACTTATTTAAGCGCTCAAATTACAGCATCCTAATTAATTGTGAGATAGGGGATTAATATGCAACCGAATTTAATCTGTTAATGTATCGAATTAGGCAATTCTATATTAGCTCGCAGATTAAGACATAATTAGCCTTGCTTATGAAAACAATGGATTAAACAATGTCATGTATATTTAAATCTGTGGGTGCTGTCAGTCACGTTACTGTGACTAAAATCACAACTTATCACGGTCTGATTTTTACACATTTTGTTACATGCTCAATCGCAACATTTGCACTTGAAATGCCTTCTCCAATAAAGATGTCATCATCAACATCGTCAGTAGCATCTGCACTATCGATGGTCATCGACTGTCAAAGTCACATTGCTGAAGCCACAAGTTCATTAACGGTGGCATTAGCCATTAAATTCTAACACATTTCACGGACAATATCTCCATTCGAATTATCAATTTAACGTTCTTGCCCTGTGTATTTAAACACCGTGGAACGGCTTCAATGAGACGTGGAGAGTGAATCTAGTTGACATTAGGTGGTATTTCAGCGAGCGCCACTATCAATGCAATCCCCTATCCCTGCCCACCCACCAACACAGCGGTGCCGTGTGTGTGCGTGCGTGTTATAGCACGTGTGTGATGTGATGATGGGCGTGTATGTGTGTGTCGATATGTGTAGGTGTATGTGTGTAGGTGGTGCTGGTCACCAACCCCCTCGTGTGCCGTGTCGAACCTTCATAGGTGCTCGCTAACGGCACTTGCCCCAACATTCTGTTAAGGCTATACGGGGGATCTTTGTAGGTGTATGTGTGTGATGGGTGGATGCGTGTCTGTGCGGCTTCACTCACCGAGTGGCTGATTGCAAATGTGGGGCCTTGCTGGACCGCGCGGGCAGTAGTGACCGGGTCACCGTCGGGCTCCAGGTTTTATAGGGAGGCGAGGTGGTGGGCGACTCGAGCAAAGAGACCACCCTGGCAGCCCCAACCCTCTGCGAACCCACCCACCTACCCACCCACACAGCTGCCTCCCTACCCCCCCCTCGCTCCCCCAACCCAGCTGTACCTTCCCACACCACCCCCCACTCCGCTGCTAGAAACGACTGTCCGCTCCCGTTTCGCGGCCACCGTGCCAACCACCGTGCCCACTTGATAACCCATTCTTATTCTCCGTGTGATGGCCAAAGCTCGCGATGGGCCGCATTGCTCGGCATGCGGCCGGCACCGACACATCATCCGGACAGAATCGGAATCGTGGGACGCGTGCAATTAAAGAACCGAATACTCATCACTTCTTCTTTGCGATTCTTCGAAGCACGATGGCTAGCTTCTGGACATCGTTGTCTTTCAGCTTGGCTTCGAACTGATCCAGCAGCAGAGGTCCCTGGCTCGATCAACCCTCCTTAATCATACATTTTGTTGCTTTGGTTTTTATTAATTGTTTTTTTCTGTCGTTGTTGACATGCCGTTCTCTCCGCGGCCCTTGTGCAGCGCTTTGTGACCCTCGGGTGAAAGGCGCTTTATAAAATGCTATTATTATTTTATATATTGATGGTATCGGTCAATTCATTAATTCGGCTTTTTTTGTCCTTTTCGTGGGAGGAAAGCAAATAACCTGGAAGAAATCCACGCAGAACAGCGGGAGAACACACAAACGCCACACAGAAAGGCGCCCGCCTCGGGCAGAACTTTCTTTCCGTTAGGCGCAGATGTTACCGCTGCATAGACACCCCAGAATGCTAAAACAGTCAAAGAGTTGACGAAATGTCGTGATTCAAGGATTGCGATTCGAGGCAATAAATTACACTGCGCCGAACGTAGCGGCCTCTGGTGGCTGCGTGGCTCACGTGACCCCATCACACATGACACGCGCATCGAACCGCGCATTGATTCTCGGACACGAGGTTCGGCACACGTGCCGCATCACCACCACCACCAAGCTGCCGTGACCAATGTGGTGAAGTATGGTCAGATAAACCCACACGACCTGAACGGCGGGAGGTGGCCCTCATGCAGCAGTGGATTGGTAAACAGGCAGCACGTGGAAAATACTCTATATAATGATACAAGAGCAACATTGGGACTGTATATTGTTTAACAGATACCATCCATCTATTGTCACAAATCCCTTAATCCTGTACAGGGTCGCGGTAAACCGGAGCCTATCCCGGCAGACGCAGGGCGCAACGCAGGGCTATACCCAAGATGGGCTGCGGACTAAATTGCCCCCCGGTGCCCTGTGATGGACTTGGCGTTTAACAGATACCTGGGTTTATAATAAGCAGATGTAGCTAAGGGCTGACCAAACATAACCTTGCTAAACAAGAGAGAGCGATGCAAAAGCAACGCTTTGATATTGACGGTGGTGAGACGTTCAGAACCTAGGATCTATGGCCCATCGTGACCCCAACAGAATACAGCCTGGCTGTGTGGTGGGTAGCAGAGGAGGAGCTGACCGGCAAATACAATACATTGTGTGTACTGATGTAGCTTTGTCTCGGCTCGGTGGATGAGAAATTCTCTCCATAGCTGCTCTTTCGGGATAGCCGTGGAGAGCGTTCCTCCTCTCTCATTCGCGACGTTTCGCCTTTCACTTCGAAGCTGAAACGTCGCGAAACGTTGCGAAGGAGAGATGAGGATAGAGGGGGGAGCGCTCGACACGGTTATCCCGGAAGAGCAACTCTTGCGAAAAACACATTGTAGTTGAAAACGCCAGTAGCATCGCAGGGCACCGGGGGCAGTTTAGTCAGGCTAGTGACCACAGCCATAGACGCGACGTATACTGGATGCGGTGTGCCGGGTGAGGAAATATTATCCGGGAGCGGGACCCGGACAGACTCGTCTGAAATGAATCCCCGGTCGTGATCCCGCGTGGCTGACCACACGCCGTCCGGACAAATGATTCCCGCTTTTAGCCGCGAGCAGAGCGCTGCGGCAGGCTGCTGTTAGCGAGCACCTATTAAGGCCAGCAGTAGCAGCTCACAGCGAGAGAGCTGTGCGAGGGGGGGGGGTGTGGAGAGGAGGATAACGGTGCAGGGCTGGGCGAGTCGGGGTCGGAGGAGAGGTGCGAGTTAGGGGGACGGGTCGGCATCTGGACAGTCCACGCTGGGAGCCCTACACTCGCTCTATCTCGTCTTCTTCCCTTCGTCTCCCTCCATCCTATCCTATCCCTCCCTCCCTCTCTCTCTCTCGCGCGGCCGGCACAGACACTCCGGCCTGCCCTAATTTGGCAGTAGGCATTGCGTTCGCGGGGAGCCATTCATGGGCAGACGGGCACCCGCTAACGCACTGAGCACGGCCCATGTTTGGACACACCTCTGTGCCCTCTTCCTCCTCCCCCACCACCTCCCACCCCCTCTCGCCTCTCTCTCACACACACACACACGCGCTTTCTCACATTCACACACGCACACACACGCCGGGGCTATATCTCTGTGCACACCATGCTTCCGAGCGCAGGTCGCTCACGGGAAGCTACTGCGTTTAAGCTTGGTTGACTTTCTAGGGGCAAGCGCTGTTGGCGAGCACTTATTAAGGGTGGCACAGCGCGCGCCGTGGGTGCTGGAGTCAACACCGGCTCAGACAGACGGGACAACCCCCTTAACTTAACCGCCGGAATTCCCCGAGACAGAAAGGCCCTGCGCCACGGGAGACCCGGGGTTGGGAATTGAGCACGGGTACACAGTCGCATTACGTGTTTGTAAAACAACTACACGGTTAACCGTTCAGTAATAAAAAAAACAACCCAATCTTAAAACGACGCGCATGTAGCTACTCAACAACGAATTTACAACTGAGTGGACCTTAAGGGTGTTCAGATACTTATTGCGACTCGCGGTGACCAGGAATCGAAACTGAGTGCCACGGCAGACAGGCGCGCGAGCTGCCATGCCTTAGTTTGGCTGTGTGAGCCCCGAGGCACGTTCACCGACTGAACTATTTCAAGCTCATCTGGGCGCACAATATCCACTCCACATTCGCTGTAATCTCGAGCCGACGCGGCAATGTTTTTGCCTTTAGCTGCTCACTATCGTCTTTCCCTTGAACTGCTCAGTAACGGAGCGCGTAAGCATCATCCTTCTGCTGAGTTTGTTTAATGTTCTGTGTGTTAAATAAACTGCGCTGACAAGTAGAAACACTTGTTCCACTTCAAAAACGCATGTGTGATGTTTATGTAGCCTCTGGATTACCGTTTCGAGCAAGATAATTTACAACGGGGGATAAACATTCCGACTTTGGTAGCGGCTACTGGAAGTTATGTTCCGTGTTATGTTTTCTAGTTACTGATGACATTGCGTGGATGTGGGGACTCCAAATATCGTTACCAATCGTGTAGAGCCGGAGCCTATCCCGGCAGACACAGGGCTCAAGGCAGGGCTGTACCCAGGATGGGACGCCAGTCCATCACAGGGCACCGGGGGCAATTTAGTCCGCAGGCCAATTAACCTACGCAGCAGCATGTCTTTGGACTGTGGGAGGAAACCGGCGTGCCCGGCGAAAATCCACGCGGACACGGGGAGAACATGCAAACTCCACGTGGTAAAGCACCAGAACCGGGAATCGAACTAGGTTACTTCAGGCGGCAGCGCTACTCACTATGCCACCGTGCCGCCCGACTCCAAATATACGGGTCCCATAAGCGGCGTTTTCAGCACTGAGAATCGGTGGTCATGCCGTGCTGATGAGGCCCAGTAAGGTTGAGACCAGACTACAGCTGTTTCTATATCACTGCTGCTGCTGTCTGTCGGTGGTAACGTTCCTTAACATTTTTTCGACGGTGACCCGAGACAATATTCCGCACAATGCAGTTCTTCAGGAAATTCTGGCGGGTTTTGCAAGAATGAATAAGAGGTTGTGGGGTTTTTACACGTGCTGTTGTTTCAAACTTGTGGCTTCCCGGACTGCACTATTTTCTCGTTATGATGAGTTTTTTTCCCTTCCGGTATTTACAGATTTGATGATAGGATGGACGCTGAGCAGGATGTTTACAGAGATTCCACGCGACAGCCAACTCGACTGATTTTGTTTAGACGACTGCGTTTGAAGGAAAAACTCCAGTTGGTTTAAGAACCGGTGGCATTTCAAAGCCTGCCATGGAAACCACGCGAGTCGGGCACCGCTCCGAGTAGAACTTCCCCACAACTACTGTACTTGTCAAAACCCCCCCCCTTCAAGATCGAGTTACTGATGAATCTAAATAAAATTTAAAATTAAACACGTGATTGATTTTTGGTGGTGTCTTTATCTTGCACATGGGGAGTGCAGGTCAGGCCGCGAAGGGAAATCTGCCCAGAGAATGTGGAGTGTGGCGCCAATTTCTTGACAACCCTGGACTCGTTCTCGTCAATGTTGATTATCTTCGTTCTCTTATAGCTGCTACGCTCACGCGGCACGACTGGCTAAACCAGATCATTCGTGACCCAAAAATATAACCAAGCCAAACTGAATTCGAGACGAAGTTGAGTTAACAAGATGTGGAAATGCACCACCGGCAGAGCCCCTCTCGCTGCGTGTCTCGTGTAAACTGGACGGTGGAGGTGTAAACGCGTTCGCGTGTGTACGAGGTACGACCTGCCGCACACGAATATCAACAAGGATGAGCTTAGTCTGTAGAAGAGCGCTCAAGGCCACAAGGGCACGAGTTCAAATCCCAATCAGAGTCATCTCAGCAGTGCACCACCACCACTGCCATCTCCAGCAGCACCATCCCTAAGGGGGTCGGCTCAATAGAGGTCCACATATGGTGAGGTTGCGCCAAATTGTGGTGTGGAGTCGACGCTGCCTGTCGTGCCAGATTAAGGGCAAAGAGGGCTAAGCCAGAGGAATGTGGAATTTCCTTCGCTGGCTTAGGAATGCCAACAGAGATTAGCGCTGCCCTGTGCTGGAATAAATTAACAGATACGCTTCGTGACCTTTACAAGGAATCCGTCGACCGATTGTGACCATTTCAAATTATTATATTTGGCAGATGACGCTTTAACTGTCGCGTCGGGCGGTGTCTGCACGGGGGGGGGCGAGGGGCGGGGGAGATATCAGTTTCCAAGAAATCTGCGGAAGCCCAAAGGGAACTCAGTTATACAATTGAGGCAGCGCACCGATGCGGGCATCAATGTCGAACATGGGAGCAGCGTCAACTGAATTAATAGCAGCCCGTGTCCTTTCTAATTATATCCCCAATGCCAAAACGCTGCTAAATATAGCGATTCTGCACGCGAGAGGCAATTCGCTTTGTCACCCTAAATAGCATTCAGACTGTGCGATGATACACCACGTCAGATGCCCGGTCACCTGCGCGCCCCGTCTCTTTCATGGACTGTACGAGGCCGGCTTATTGCACAGACGAATGGCACACGTTGTCTGGTGGTTTTCACGGATCGATGTATGAGAATTGATCTAAAAAAGCTGGGTTTTTTTCATATATAGCACAACACTTTCGACTTTACTCCGAACGCCTGAAGATGCCTCCAGCGTGAAAGGCGAAACGTCGCAAAACAGAGGGAACGCTCGACACTGATATCCCTAAGGAACCGCTTTGGAGAGCAATTCTCATAAATGTAGTTTTGACCGAACCAGTGTGAATGCAGTCCCCTTTTTAAATGTTAACACACCAGGCGACAACACGCTTGCAACATACAACAGCTGGCAGTCAAGCTTATATAGGTTCTTGATCATCAGTGATAGGTACCATACATGCTAACATTACCTTATAGATTAAGTGAATATATTGATAAGTCTTTGGTATGACGGCCAAGCACGACCCAAGAGTAGTAACTCATTATAACGACTCAACACACACCCGTCTCGCCACGCCAAGACACTGTTGTCGAGAATAAAAGCCAACTTATAAAGTTGTCCTGTGAAACCAACTCAAATTTCAACACTTCACACCACATTTGCACGTGCAAAAGTACCAACACAGAAATTGTACTGTAAATAAATGTAAAAATTAGACTTTATTTCAAAACTCCAACAGCACAAACAGAACTTTGCACAGGCAAACACAAAACAGTTCAGGTCGGTTTCAATTTTGATCTCCCGTCTGAAACCCCTTAGGAACGCGTAATCGGTGAACGAAAATGCGCATAGTCCGTCAAACGAGGCTGCCTGAGAGACAACCAAAGGGCAGCCTCGCGAAAATCCGCACTCGACCGAACTGGGGGATAAGTTTTCCTCCCCATTTATCAACTCCGGTTATGCAAAATCCACTCCATCAGTTACCTGACAAGAGTTCGTCGAGCAAAGCGAAGGAGTGAAGGGGGGGGATGGCATATTCTCACATTGGTATATAATGATATATACACAGACACATACATACCAACACCCATGGCTTAATGGCAGCCGGGTCTGTTTGGGTTCCTGACCCGAGGTAAATTTGCACGCCCGTCCCACCGCATGAAGTCTACCCCGCGCTTTGGATAACAGTAAAGCGCCTACTCAAGTCTACCAAAGAACCGGAAAATATTTGCCGATAATCCTAAGCCCTGCCGATGCCTCCTGTGTTGTTTCATCGGAGGAGAGGATTGATGCATAGACTACACGTGGGAGACAAAATGTCGCAAATGAGAGGAGCAACGCTCAACACAGCGGCTGTCCCGAAAGAACAGCTCGTGAGAGAAATTCTCATCGCGCAGCGAGCCGTGAAAACCTACATCAATACACGCGGCATCACCAGCCAGAGGCGAGGACTGCAATCTTGAGTCTGTTCAAGTTGTGACCGGAAGGGGTGGCTGGATTAGTGTTGCAGCGTGTACGCCAGGGCTCTCGTTGTTAACAAACAGCCACTTGATGCAGAAGACAAGCGGAGAAGAGAGGACTTAAACTAACGCAGACTCAAGTGTTCCCGACACAGAATCGTTACAAACCCACGGCAGATTCAAGTATGGCAAGTGGTAGAACCCCCCAACTGCTTATGTAATCGATTTGGCTATGACCTCCAAAGCCCAAAGTTGGGGGAATTAAATGGGCAGACTTTGATTTCTACAGCAAACTTTGGGTGTCACTCATACAAGACAATAAAGAAGCACGACTTTCTATCACACGACGCTAACGGTGGTTGTACCAAGGGTAGCAATACTGCATCTTACATTACAATGTCGAAATTCGAACACTGGCTGGGAACCAAATTCAGAGACTGTCACTCCCGAGCGCTCGTTTAGGTATTGAAACTCACCGATTTATTAGTGTGAATAAGACACAGCTCGTTGTGAGCAGTTAGGCCAAACCGGAGCAGTAGGAACAAGATACTCATCAAGGAAACGGGATGAGTGAAGACAATAGGGTGGAGACACGGTGAAAGGGGGTTGGCAGGAGGCGTGTAATGATTCACTGATTAAATACGCTCACAATATATGCCACTGCAGTGTATGTATAACAATAGCTTTTCACAACTTGATTCAAATGAATTGCAAACTCTTGCCTTTAGGCCAAAGGTGGGACTGTTTGGGTGTAGTATCAGGCACAGACCGAGGTGCTCATGAGCAAAAGGGACCCCGGCCAGAGCTTCGCAATGACGTCATGTTATTATCAAACCGACGACGTCACACTCCTTGCAATAACGTGTTTGCGCGTGGCACCGTCTCGAAACCTCACGGCAAGCGTCTGCCTCTGCTTTAAGCGCAACAAAGCGAATGAGCCCAAACAAAAAGGGGCAAAACTAACGAGGTAAGACAGCAACGACGGGACGGTACAAGCGCAAAAAACAGAGATGAATCGGTCGCCGCAAACACCCCGTGACGACGCACTCAATTACCCCCGCGAAGGACGGAGACGTTCAACGATAACCGTCACGAGCCGATGCTGGCGGGAGGGAGTGGCGGGGGGGGATGGCGGCTCGCGAGGTCGGCTAGGAGATCGTGAGGTTGGCGAGCGACTGGAAGTGCTCGTAGTTTGCGCGCAGCAGGAACTCGAAGGCGGGATCGGAGCCCAGGGCGCCCAGCGAGCTGCGGCCCAGCAGCGCTTCCGGCGGCGGCATCACCTGCCTTAGGTCCAGTCCTGCGCGCCGCACGGGGGACACGGGAGCCGGCGGTCAGGTTCACACCGCGCCGACATCGGGCCTCGCGAGACGGGAGAGAGATTCCGTTTGGAGATCCATCCATCCGTTTTCTAAACCGCTTGTCCTGGTGAGGGTCGCGGTGGCAGCAGTCCAAGGAGAGTGGACCAGCCCCTCCGCTCCCCCTCCCTCCCAGCTCCCTCCCTCCCACCCCCCCACGACCTCCTCACCGTCCTGCAGGAGGAGCTCCATGAGGCGGGCGAACACGCTGTCGTTCGCAGCTCGCACGGGGTCGTCCGTTTGCAACATGGCAGCCCAGCTGGGAAGCGCACAAAGACAAAGATACCCCGTATAGACTTTCACAGACCGTGCTGTTAGCGAGCCACAACTATGAAGGCCGGCGCGGCACACGTGGCGGTGGATGGTCAGCACCACGCCCGGCCGCCTTTGTCTCCCTAGTGAGTGATGTTTATACACCGCACCGGGTACTCGTTTGAGACTGAGTCGACCTCGGGGAGGTCCAGCACCGGTTCAGAAAATTGTCACTGCTGTTGGCCTTGAGCGGGAATTGAACTCCGGGTCACCGGGTTTGATAGCGCAACGTGCTAACCACAACACTATAATAATAGCATTTATAGAGCGCCTTTCACCCGAGGGTCACAAAGCGCTGCACAGGTCTGTGGAGAGAGTGGCATGTCAATAACATCAAGACAGATTAACATTGGTCATAAAAGCCTTCGATTTAAATTTACAATAATATGATACACACAGCCCAGCTAGGACACACACACAGTACAGCGAGGACACACACCCACATACACAACCCAGCTACAACAACACACACAGCCCAGCTACAACACACATACACGACAATGATTTCCTTATTTGGCCTTACAAATGCAGAGTGCCTACTGAGGCTGCACAGTAGGCACGTAATGGTTCATTGATTACAATCTTATTATTCTTATGCTGACGATCAGCGCTTAATTTAAGCCAGAGATGTCTGCGATGAAGCGCTGGAAACGTTTCCATAGCTGGGGATTCATGGCAGTTGGTGGAAACAGAGCCATGCTCATGAAACGCATAAAATCACGCATATGAGGATTAACTACTACTTACGCAAATTATAGTTACCTTTAGGCTATTGGCACAAAACAAGACAGAGCATACACGATAGGCATTGCGAACACACAAATAAGGTCTGATCCATCAACCCGAATCACAGAAATTCATCGAATCACAGGGGCTGGAAGGAGTCATAGTTACATCACGGGCCACTGTGAAAGCAGACACTGCAGCTAGACCCACACTTGGCCACCTTTGTCTCCCCAGTGCCGATGTTTACACGACATACAAGATAGATTTAGATTTCATATTCTATTTAACTTAGCTGCAATTGTCCTGTAAGCCTTTATGCGCTATTTCACGGGTGTCCTGCGACTCATTTACAGCTGAGAGAACCTACGGGAGCCCCATGATCGATTCACATATCACTCCTCGTGGATATCAGTCATAGCCGGATATCAAAGCCACTGCTGCTCACACAGCTATTGGGCCCTTGTATAGCCTAGAAAGGCCGTGAGGGCGATTGCTGTTAGCGAGCACCTATTAAGGCTGGCACGGCGCACAACACACACACACTACATGCACACGCAGCCAGTGAGGGACGCAGGGTCCCCTTTCCTTGATATGGGCAGCAGAGGGCCATCCGGGAATGCGCTGTTGGGTATTTTTACACGGGGAAGAGGGTGGAGGGGTGGACGGGAGAGGGTTGGGCACTGCTGGTCAGCAATGCCTATGCTCAGCACTTCCTCGAGCTCCCTAGAGCACACACGCCTGAACGAATTCCCTTGATGTACAGATGTAGGTTTTCACGGCCAGATGTATGAGAATTGCTCTCAAGAGCTGCTCTTTCGGGATGGCCGTGTCGAGCGTTCCCCCAATCTTCTTCACAACGAATCGCGTCTCCCACTCTGTATGAAAGCCTCTAGGTTGAGTGAAGCCGCAACAATATAACTGACATTTATTTGGCATGGAAGTTCAACCCCCACCGACCTCCCAGCTCTAGGCCAAGGAATTCACTGACCTGTCAACGTTCATTGCAAACGTGAATCTATCCACAGGAAAATGACAAAACTAAAAATCGAAAACCCTCGAAAGATACTGGTCGAATCAGTTTTTGGGTCTTTTTTTGTTTTCTTTCTAACCTCTAGCTGTAGTGATGGTTAGGAGTTAGCCTATTAGTCTCGTACAATAATACAGAGGTGAGTAATGTATACTGTATAGCATTCTGTCCAACAGCGGAGTCATATTTCCACTGGCAGGGGGATTCACATTGCTATAATAGAAATTGTAGCACAGGGGTGCAATTAATATGTAGTATTAGTATAAATAGTATTCTGACTGCGGGCTTCAAATTATAACTGTGACTCTTAGGCTAAAGAGGCACGAGGGACCGCCGTGTTGCGTAACGCTGGTGGGCACCGAACACTTCAGCTCAGCATGGAACGGGTGGCGAGGCGCTGGCGAGGAAGGCCCTTAGCAGGGAGAAGGGACGCAGTGGATGGGTGGGTAGGTGGAGAACTCACTCGTCCCGAAGCAGCGTCTGGCAAAAGATATTCGCTTTCAGTTCCTCAATGTCCACGTCTGGCGAGTCCTGAGACAGGGAGAGTGGGGAGAGAGGCAGCACGTGAGCCGCCGCGATCACAACCTCACCCGTAACTCACAGACCCGTCGCTGTGAGTCACGCCGTAGTCAGGCGCGACGAGCAAGGCCGACCGTACAAATCAAAGTAACCAACTCTCGATTCCGCGAGGGGGGATTACACGGCTTGCGGATCGACCTCACTCACCCGTGCGTTGCGGCGCGCGCTGGGCTAACGCGTCGCCAAGTAAACAGACTAGCGCTGAGAAGCAGCAAAGAGGGACGATGCATTCTCCGTCCTCACCCACTTTCTACATTTATAAAAAAACAAATACATTTAAGTTTCTAAGATTGTTTTAGCAATAGTCTGGGCTACTCGTCGCCCCGATTACCCAGATTAAGCACGAGTTGACTGTACAAGCAAGACGGTATTCGATTCCCTCTACGGGGGGTTGAAGAGAGGTTCTGGGAAGAAGTTGGTACCTCAGTGATGTACTGCAGCAGGTCCAGCGCTTTCTTGAAGTCAAATTCGTTCGCCTCTCGGTTGTCGTCGCTAATGTACAACTGAGAGGGAGGAAGCGGCACACACGCACACACACGGATGACGCAATTGCACACGTGCCAGTTTGCAAACAGATGTAACTTGCACGCTCCAGGCACGATCGTATGTTCAAGCAATTGAGAAGGAGGAGGAGGGTAAAGAGGAAAATGAAAAGTAGATGGATGCTAAATACTACAGCCCATCATTCACATCTGTCTTACACCTCGCCTGCTTAAAATCAGAAGTTTTTATTTCAAATCTATCGGCATTGTCAGGGGATTAGAATGACGATGATGCTGATGATGAGGAGAGAGAAGAGCTAGAGGAGGGGGTGAGGTGTGTGTTCCGCTCACCGTGATGAGCTCGTTGGCCGACAGCACCCGCATCGAGTCGACGTCCATGTCCTTTGCCTCGAGCAGATTGATGGGCAGCGAGTCCTGGTACATCATGAAGTCCTGCTCCGTGTTTATATCTGCACCGCGGGGGCACGACGTCGAACGAAACAACAATCGTCTTGTTAAGCATCTCGCGATCCCGCTGAGCTGCAACGCGATCAGATAAGGTAGCACAGCAAGTGGGTTCGCAACTGATAAGAATCGCTGCAGGTGTGTCGTCAAACAAGCTCACAGTGCCCAATGGGACAATATCAGGACGAATGTAAAAACCTTGACAGGTTAAAGTCACCAGAAAATCTGCTACACGGCCACACTGTGGTTCTAGGCCGCATGCAATCGGGGAAAATCTTCGCAGCCACAAAGGAAACCTCTTAAAAGCCCATCGACGACGACACAACTCGACATGCGGTGTGAAACACGGCTCAACACATCGACGCTTCGGAACCCCTCAATAGAGGCACCTGACCATGTTTAAAACTGCCTACAAACCAGAGTTGGCAGGTTCAAAATCAACACGCTGAATTTGGGCTATGCCAACGACCCTGCAACACGACCGCGACGAAATACAGACCATCGAACATCTATTGGCCTGAGCCACGTGCCGTTGTCGTCATCATCGTCGTTGGGCCGATACTTAAAGCCTGTGGTGGCATCGCACGAGAGGGCGTCACGGCAACCTCTCCCGGCAACTCACTGTTGACGAAGGAATGCGTGTCCTGCAGGCTAATGTCGGAGGCGAGGGCCGACAGCTTGCTGAGGCTCAGCAGCATCTTCTTGCGCATGAAGTAGCGCGCCTCCTGCTCCGCCAGCGAGCGCAGGGTCTGCGACGCCTGCACGCGCGCAGACAAAATCACGCGCGCACAATCCTCTCACGCTATTGCGATGCACTGTACGTGCGTTACGTACGACGCTGTTAAGTCGATCTACTGCTTCTTCTTCTGATTGACGGCCTTCCCACGCCTGCGTGGGTCAAAGGCATATGACCATACTTTATCACGCAGCACAGGTTGGCGAAGGTAGGCGTAAACCCGCTAACTTAAAAGCATAGTACAGCTATACATTTTGCGGCATTGCCCTCTGCTGCCAGCTATGTTATCAGCCAATTAATGAATTACTTTTTCTTTATTGAGTTGTGGGAGGAAACCGGAGCACCCGGAGGAAACCCATGCAAAACAAGGGGAGACCAAACACACAAACGCCACACAGAAAGGCGCCCAAGGTGGGAATCGAACCGCCTCGGGCAGGACTTTGTTTCTGCGTGGTGCAGATGTCACCGCTGCACAGGCACGCTGCTGTCCAAGTGGTAACTGATTATTGTCAAGATGCAATGCACAGGCGATACACCACGCCACGGCCCGCACCTCACCTGCGTGAAGTTGCCCGTGTGCACGTGGTGCAGCCAGCTCAGGTGCTGGTGCCCGATGAGGAAGGCGTTGAGCTGGGAGTGCTGGGCGGCCGGCTGCGTGAGCAGCTTGCTGCGCTTGCCTTTCTCCATGTACCAGCGGAAGACAAACTCGGAAAAATTCTGCAAAAAGTCAAGCGAGAACTGCTCGTAACAGCTGCTCTCTTCAGGACAGCACGTGCCGAGCGTTTCCATTCTCTCCCATTTGCAACGTTACTCCTCCCGCTTTGGGAGACGTCTTCAGGCCGCTGCGTGCCGTCTGATATTTAGTTTATTTTTTCACAGCCGCGCTTCATCCTTAAACCCGGATCTTTTCGCCGACGAATAATTGGGAGTTAGTTGCGTGCATACGCGCAAGAAGTGGTGTATGAGCGCACCTTGTCGGCAAACTGCGTCATGTAGCGCTGCAGGCGAGCCTGGTTGTTGGTCTCCTCGCACAGTCGCACGAGCACGTCGAAGTCGGAGTACTTCTCGGCAAGAGCGGCTGCCCTCTCGTACTGCTTCAGATTCACTGGGGAGAATGAATGCGGTTTCTTTACACGGTTGACGCACTGCGCTACAACCTAGGAAACCTCTAAACCGTTGCGATTTCTGACTCGGGTTTAAACGACTACCTGTTCCGGTGACCGAACAGAAGTAAAGGTTCGTGGCAATGGCGCCCAAGTTTGCCGACGCAACACGCTTTGCTCCATTACACAATAAAAAAACCTTCAAATATTCGCGTTATAAATCGCATCGTTATCATTAACTAACAAACGGGAGACTCACGGTAGGCCCCCAGCAGCTCCGATCGCGCTCGCGCAAACTCCGCCTCGGCCGTCACGTAGCTCAGCTCCTGTTCCTCCCGCTGCCGCCCCTGCTGCTGCTCCTGCTGCCCGGGCCGGAGCCGCACCGCGCTCAGGCGACAATCGAACGCGTTGAGGCAGGCGTCCGAGATGCCCACCAGCTGGTCCAGCAGCGTGCGCCGCTCGGTCGCGTCGGCCTCGGGCAGGGCGCGCTGCAGCACCAGCGCGTGCTGACGCAGCAGCAAGCAGCGCACCGAGCTGCTCGCTAGCGCACGAGATGAACGCGGAGAAGTGGGTGGGAAGGGGGTATGGGGCGATAAGACGAGGGATGTGATTGAACAAGAGCGCTGCTCTGTCGGTTTCACGAAGCAGCCTAAATCATTAAATTTTTTGTTGCTTTGGTTTCTTATTAGTTCTTTTTTTCTGTCGTTGACATGCCGTTCTCTCCGCGGCCCTTGTGCAGCACTTTGTGACCCTCGTGTGGAAGGTGCTCTATAAAATTCTATTATTATTATAGACGTCACGAGCGTTCCTCCTCTCGCGTTCTTTTCACCTCCCGTGTTGGAGGAACCATCAATAGGAAAGTCAAGCGTAAAAATATTCAATCAGGAATCGATCGTAGAAAATGTCACATTTAGGACTTGTCATGGTGGGACTCTTGTAGAGCTTGGCAGCACGCGCAGATACAATCACCACCAAGGTGCGCGGTCCCCAGAAACCACGCAGGGCGTCACGAGAACTCGACTGGGCCGAAAGGCAGCTGAAACTCTTCCGAGACTCGACGCAGCAGCTGCGTCCCCACCCACCGGGGAATTGAGCACGACACACACACACCGCTAGTTCTCCTGCTGGTGCAAGGTGCTCCACTACCGCGGAACCCCAACCCGCTTATAAGCCCACCTGTCCAGGGCACATGGCCCGCATCCGCGTGTCTGCCGGCGTCCTCGCTCTCGTACAGCGAGCCTTCCTGCTGCCGGTATTGGCAGGCTCTATGCAGCACATCCTGCACATGGACAACGGCCAAGCAATTAATAATAAATTGCATTTATAACGCACACATATTCATTCAATGTCAAAGGTACCCAATCGACGAGAGAACGACTCGGAGGCGCGAGAAAAGCGCAGAGAGACGGAGGAGGCAGCCATTCGGTTTGCCGGCGACATATTACCACATACTGCTTCTTATATATTATGATGCTATTGGTGAAATAATTAACGGGTATTTTTTTTAAGTTGTGGGAGGAAACCGGAGAGCCCGGAGGAAACCCACGCAGAACAGGGGGAGAACGCACAAACTCCACACAGAAATGTGCCCAAGGCGGAAATCGAACCGCCTCGGGCACTAATAAATACAGGGAAGAAAAGTGCATAGGTTTAACAATTATTTTGTGCACTCGGTATTAAACACTGTTAAACACGTCACAGACGTGCAGATGTTTTATGCCGCGGGAGCCTCTGCGTCACCGCACCCGCAGCACGGTGTTGACGGTCATGACGGAGTGCATGAGATCGGGGATCGGGAAGCGCTCGTCCGACAGCATTTCCTCGAGCTCCTCCTGCAGCGCCGGGAGGGCGTCCTCGATCCGCGTCACCTGGGTCGCGTGATCGCACGCACAGACGCGCACGCATACACACGCGGTGACACGTCCGTTGACGAGCATGCAGTCGCGTTGGCAAAAATTGTACAGAATTCGTTACGCTCTGGATTGCGTCTCTGGTTTCGGACGATGCCATGAGAGATTTGGGTGGGTTCTCAATAGGCTAAGACAGTGGTTCTTAACCTGGGTTCGATCGAACCCCAGGGGTTCGTTGAGTCAGTCTCAGGGGTTCGGCAGGGGTCAAGACACACACAGTATAACCCGGTTCACACGAGCAATGTCGGGCCGTTTTTGTTGGTTTTGTTGTTTGAACACAGTGATTTTGTGTGCAACTGATGCATGGTTCATTTTGCGCACTAATAAAATATATAGCTATGATTTGAAGAAATCATATTTTATTTTTCCAATTACGAAGGGTTCGGTGAATGCACTGATGAAGCTTGCAGGGTTCAGTACCTCCAATAAGGTTCAGAACCACTGGGCTAAGATCTTAACAGCGACACAACTTTATACTCGAGTTTATTTATCATCGGATCTCGCTAGAAGAGTTCAAGGGATTATATCCTTCGACTGGCCTGGGAACGCCTGGGAATCCCTCTCCAGGAATACCTGGAATCTGTTGCTGAGGAAAGGGATGTCTGGTCCACTCTCCCTGGACTGTCACCAGGACAAGCGGTTTAGAAAATGGACGGATGGATGGATGGACGGTATCGCCACTACCTCTCGGAAAAACAGGTCAGCGGGCGTGAGTGCCTCGCTGCGCCTCCTCCTGGCGCCGCCCTCCGCCTCGTCGACCCACATCGCCACCGCGCGGCACACAGCGCCGTTGAGCAGCGCGGGGTGCTGCGAGTGGTGCTCCTTGAGTGCCAGCGCGGCGCACAGCTTCTCGGCGTGCTCTCGTAGTATCACGCGCGTCGGCACGCCCTCCGCCCAGCGGCGGGAGGCCGCGGCTCGAGACGGCCACGCCAGGCCGCGCGCCGTCACCGAGGCAAGCCGCGGCAGGATGTGGCACTGCCGCGCGCGACGGGGAGGCAGGGAGATTACAAGGAGCGGTTGGCGTTGTCGTGCTATTTACTTGACACGATACGCCGGTCATTGTCGGCCGTACTAAAAACGTGTGACAAGAAAAAGCCGAAGCGGTTAATAATAATAATTTTACATTTATAACGCGCACATATTAATTGACTGTCGAAGGTACTCACTCGACAAGAGAACGACTCAAGAGGCGCGAGGAAAGCACAGAGAGGCGGAGGAGGCAGCCAGGCGGTTTGCCGGCGCTATATTGCCACACACTGCTTCATATATATTAGGATGTTATCATCCTAATATATGGTGAACTGAAGCAGGGTCTCTGCACTCGTGGAGAACATTAGAAATGTCTTAGGGATACCCTAAAACATCACCTCAAGCAATTTGGTATACGTGTAAATTGCTGGGAGGAGCAGGAAGCATCACAGAGGTGTGTGCTGCGTTCTGCCATTAGAGCTGGAGTCGCTTGTTCTGAGAAATGCCGCCTCGCTGATCGTGAGGCAAATAGAGAAACTCGTAAGCAGTGGCAAAGTCTACACTTGGCACCTGCAGCAATATCAATGCTTCCGTGACGCGTTGTACACGTTCGTTCTACCGTGACACGGCACGCGCCGCCGCTCGCCATCGGACCTGGCGGAGGAAGTTCATGTAGTCCTTGTGCACGAGCAGCTTGTCCTCCAGCTGGGGAATGAGCAGCAGCGAGGACTGGCCCAGGCCCACGACGTCTGCGGGAATCGCAGGCCGCGAGGCGGTCAAACACAGGAAGCTCCGATTGCTCAACTTTAGCAGCGGGCAGGTCAAACGCACGACGCGCGTTGCGGCAGCAAAGCTCCGCGCGACAGCACGGCGGCGTTTGTGGGCCCACTTGACCACACGGGGACTGTACGTATGCCGAGGATGAAAATTATCGTGAGAATGTATTACGTTTGGTAGCAACCATAATACACTACTGCTCCATAACTTGGCGCCCCACCACGTGCACACACGCACCTTCGGGCACGGACTGCGCCCACCGCGGGTCCGACGCCGGGAAGTCGTCGGTCATGGCGGCGCTCAGCCGTGCCACGGCGAGGTCCAGCGGCGAGTCCGTGCGTCCGTCCGTGTCAGTCGGGAACCTCTCGTCCACGATGGCCTGGGCGCCCACGTAGTCCTGCCTGCGCTCACCGGCAGGGTAGACCGCAGGGCAACCGGCAAAGGATTGAGAAAACTGAGTCAAACAATATCCATCCATTTTCTAAACCGCTTGTCCTGGTGAGGGTCGCGGTGGCAGCAGTCCAAGGAGAGTGGATCAGACATCCCTTTCCTCAGCAATAGATTCCAGCTCTTCCTGGGGGATTCCCAAGCGTTCCCAGGCCAGCCGAAGGATATAGTAAGAATATTTTTTATACATTTATAAGCCTCTTTAACCCAAGGGAAGCGAGCTGCTGTACGTAGCTAAAAATTACGATTAGCTTTCTGGGTAGTGCTATTCCTGCACTGGAGTCGTCCGTCCAACTTTAACCGGCAATTGCTCACCGGCACAAGAGCAGCAGAGCGGCCTTCAGCGCCGCCACTCCCTCGTCCTGCCGCCCGGGATCAGAGCGCAACACGGAGCTCTCCAGCACCGACGTCTGGCAGCACCAACAACAACGAACAAGCACTTAACGGTGATGACGATACAGACGGCAAATGAATATATTACACCAGTTACACCACTGAGAATTGCTCTCAAGAGCTGCTCTTGAGCGTAATCCTCATACATCGAGCCGTGAAAACCTACATCTTTACATTCAAAACTTAGGACACCAACTTAGGACACCAACGTGGGAGGCTAACCATTGCAAAGGAGAGAGGGCTCGACACGGCTATCCAAAAAAAACAGCATTGAAAAGCAACCATCATATATCAACACAGTTACACCCCTGGTGGATGACATCAGCCCTGGTTGCAAGAGATTAAAACAGGGCCACCCCTCTCCAATTTACTCTGCTTTTTGGAGCCTTGCACCTGGGCCCCTTTGGGTTCACGGCTCACGTACATTTGCACTCTAAAGCTACATGATTTGTGGTTGATGAAAAGGACAAAATGGACCCTAGTTAAACCACTTCACCGCATGGCAGGTCACCGCTACCAGGGTGGCGCAGTGGTAACATCCGCGCCTCACAGTAAGAATGGCCTTTGCCCGAGGCGGTTCGATTCCCACCTTGGACGCCTTTCTGTGTGGAGTTTGTGTGTTCTCCCCCTGTTCTGCGTGGGTTTCCTCCGGGCTCTCCGGTTTCCTCCCAAAACGTAAAAAAATACTCATTAATTAATTGACCAATAACATCCTAATATATAGCAAGCAGTGTGTGGCAATATGGCGCCGGCAAACCGCCTGGCTGCCTCCTCCGCCTCTCTGCGCTTTCCTCGCGGCTCCGAGTCCTTCTCTCGTCGAATGAATATCTTCGACATTGAATGAATATGTGCGTGTTACAAATGTAAAATTATTACACAAAACCCGAGTGCTCACCTCGGCCATGCCGTGCCCCTGCGAGACGGTGGGTGACGCGAACGTGGAGGTGACATTGGAGAAGAGCGAGGCCTCGAGCGCCGGCAGCAGCGAGGCGGCGGCGTGGCGAACGCTCAGCGACAGGAGCCCCGTGTTGCGCGAGAAAAACACGGGCACGGCGCCCACGCTGCCGCCGCCCAGCACGCCATCACCTGCCGCCACGGAGGGTAGAGACATTTGCCGATTATTATCAAAACGACGGCAGCTTCCGCGACAGTCAATCGATCGCACGGGCCCTCGCTGTCGGCACAGCACCCCTCGCTCCGCCGCTCTCTCACCTTGTGCGGAGAAGGGAATCTTCTCCTGCTGCAGCCCCCCGCTGCCACTGCCGCCCACGACGGAGCACACGAACACCATGCCGCCGTCGTACACGCACGCCAGCGAGCCCTCGGGGTCCGGCACCAGCAGACGGCACGCCGGCTCCTCACCACCCTGCGGGAGTGAGCAGGCACGTTGCCCCGGATATGAGCGCCCTGTCTGTTAAGTCATTTTGCCAGCTGTAATGGCCAATGGAAGGAGATATCGCAGAACTACTTCACTTAGGCTGTTGGGGAAAGCACTGTTTGTGAACCGGGTATGGGTAGTGTGACCAGTATCAAGCCCGGCCGTCTTTGTCTTCCCAAGGGTAAAGCTTCACACACTGCACCAGGTACTTAAGGCCAAGGCAAGCAATGGGGAGCCCAGCACAGGTTCAGATACCATTGTGCCACTGACGTTGCCCGTGCGTGACAACCGCACTCAGGCCACGGGGTTCGCAGTGGAGTGCACAAACCACTCCCAACATCAACAACAATACACACAACTTGTTATAACCGTACAGACCATTGAGGCAGGGCACACAAGCGGGTGGTGCGACCATCTCGAACACACAGCAACAACGATCGCCGTTCGCCACTAAGCGGCAACGACATCACCACGGCACGTGCGCCGGGCCTGGCGACGCCTTGAGTCCACATTACGTGTCAAAGGCCCGAGATGACCGGTCGATGCAGCGCGAACACACCACGTGCAGGCCCGCACGTGCAGGCCCGTACACGCGAGCGAGCGAGCTCACCTGCAGGGGCCGCTGGTAGGACAGCACCTCCAGGGAGACGTCCTCGCTCAGCTGCTGCCCGTCGTCAACGAGGCTCACGAGTATGTGATACCCGAGGCACTGCTTGTCGCCGCGGTGCCACGCCACCACCAGCACCACGACGCCGCAGCTGCCGTGACGACAGCGCGACAACGCGGTCAAAGGGGTTGGGTGCGGGGCGAGAGAGCTCGCGTCCGCGAAAGTCCGCGTCGGTCGCGGCCGATGTTTAACGGATAGCGCGTGGGTTCCCGCTTGGTGGCAATAATGTGTTGATAATCCAGCAAAACGGCAGGGATGGCTCGGAGAAAAATAATTAACAACGATTATTAATGTACTCGCGTAGGTTTTCATGGTTCGATGTATCCGAATTGCTCTCCAAATCCAGAAATTATAAATCCTATATTTCATCCCAAATTATCCATTACTGATCCTCCCAAACATCCTGGGTATCCACTCACTCTGTGACCTGCAGATCCAAGTGTTTGATCTCTATGTGTCCCTTTATTGCCTCGTAGTCTTCATCAGAGCCCTGCAATCAAACAAAGACAATACGGATTTAACCGGTTCATTCTACGACACAGTGTTGAAAGTTCGCCAAGACTATCGATTGGGGCCTCCAAGAATTGACAGTGGCATTAATCATTATACTCCAAACTTTTAGGATGCACAGGATATTCGTGAAAAAAACTGTACATGAAAGGCCCTTTTGTCAATCCACTGCTGGATGAGAGATTCCCAACACTGTGCTGGTAATAGCAAGTTATATGACCGTTCTTCACCATGCTATTCAGTGTGGGTTGGTGATGGTGGGGAGCACACACGTTGCAGCATAGTACAGTACAATGGATTTCACTGCACTGACCGCTGCTGCCCACAACGTAGCCTCGTAGCCCTATAGCACCTGTTTTGTTTATGGTGGTCATCCACGCAAGCAATATTCAGGATCATCCTGCATATATTCTAAGATCCAACACAATCAGACGTGTTCCGGATGCTTTTGGGCGGGGGGGGGGACAGCAAAACACCCAATGAAAGGGGGCGAGCGGTTGTGTACCCAGATGGCTTCAGTAATCATGCTGTCCAGGGACTTGTGGAGGTCGTAGGTCAGCACCAGCTTCTCAGTGCCATTGGCCAGTTCCCACTTGCTGAGGCTCTCGCTCGTGAGGCTGTAGAGCACCTGGCCATCGGCCCACACCTGGGCTCGTACCATCTGTGGGAAGTCACAAGGCAAAGCAGGAGAAGCGTGTCTCGCACTCCACTCTTGACACCGAATCATTGTTTTAGCATTGCTGTGAATGCGGTGACCTCCACTGGCTGCAAGAGTCACGTAAACCCAATACGCACAACATAAATGAATTGAAAATGTTGAACCCACGATATCAAGGGTGATGACCATTATGAACCCCGAGGGCATAACCAAATAGTATTTCCCATCAGTGGGCTGTGAGCATCACCTAGTGGTCCGTGGAGACCAGACCCAAGTGGACCAAGTGGGCCATGAGGTGGAAAAGGTTGAGAACCCCTGCACTAAGGCATTATCCAATAACAATGTGAAAATGTATTACGGCTATACCACTAATACCGCATGAATGCCTCTGCCTACTTTCTCAAGTAGGAATATGGCCAAGATGTTCCCAGTGAAGGGTAATTACAATTCACGGCCTAATTTCATCGTTGCAAAAGTTACGTGGCCACCAGCTCAATAAACTTAACTTGCTGGCTGTATTTGGCTCACGGGCCATAAGTTCCCCACTCCTGCTGCATATCCAAGCCGTCAAATGATCCACCCCCACCCGTCCGGCACCAGTTACCACCGCTGCATCGCCGCTTACCGTGGCATCGACCACGGCTGGCGACAGCATGTTGAACATCGACGACACGCGGCGCCCGAGGCCGGACAGAACGCCCTGGTGCTGTCCCAGCGGCCTTGCCGCCACCGCGCCGCCTCCGCCACCGCCTCCTGCCGCTCCGGCCGTTGCCGCGGTGCCCCCGACGCCGCCGCCAGGCTCGCCTGCTGGCGTGAGCGTCCACAGCTGCCCGCGCACGGTCGCCAGCACAAAGGCGTGGCCCGGGGCGCTCAGCAGCGAGTGGCACAGCTCGGAACCGCAGCCCAGAACGGTGTCGCTGAAAGTCGCGTCGTGCGCCAGCGCGGGCCAGTAGCGCAGCACGCCCTCGGGAGACGCCGCCAGCACCGACACCGCCTGTGCGCGTCCGTGACGTTAGCGATGAAGGCGCGAGCGACACAGTAAACGGCTCCACAACTTATAAAAGTAAGTGCCAAGCTCTGGCACAGAATCACCAAACTTTTTTGCCACGTTAGTATTATTATTCAAAGTGATTTCCTGCTCAAATGAGCATTGCAGTTGGGGTCATTACATGTTTACAAACCTGCTTCTGTGGTCAGAACGGCACAGTGGGCTATATATGGCACAGTATGCTCGGCTTCACCCCAGCAAGCAATTGCAGGGCTGCACATTTAGATTTTACATTTTTAAGCCACGTCATAATTATTAAACAACTCCGAGCGAGCCCTCACTTGCGCCGAAGTGTCGTCCTTGCTCCCAGCCGATTCGCGGCAGTGGATTGCCACGAGGTCAGCCGAGTGCACAAATTCGGTTGGTGGCAGCTTCAGCTCCTTGAAGACGGACGGCTGAGCGGCACGCACACAGACACAGCAATGAGACACGGTGATGACACAGTTGCTGTGGTCCAATTAAACTGCTTCACAACACCTTTATATTAATTAGGCGTGAAACTATTTGACCCCTTTAACAGTCAATGAATTCTCATGCTACGACTTAAGAATTTTATTGATAAAAATGTGTAATGGTGTTGTAATTTAATAATTCTGTTTGTTATTTCACTAATTTATCAACAATGTTTTTAAAAAACACATTAGCCGGGAAACTGGCCAAACCAAATAAAAAAAACTTTTAAAACCTAAACCAATAGTATTTATAAAAATAGACAATTATTATTACGCCATACTTTGGTAACACTAGTGAACAGCCAACTTTGATTCAGCTCTTCGTGCACGAAAGTGAGACATGTCAAGCTTATTTTAATGCACGTGTCCTGTATCGGTGATGCTATAGCATACCTTCGATAGGAAGGTTTGTCCAACCTTCCAAATAAACAGACGATCACCGCAAACGAGCCAGGCCCAGCCGAGAGGATCCAACCCAACGCTCAGTTCCTCGTTGGCTGTTCGACGACAGTAAGAGCAGATGCAAGAGGATGAACAAAACGTACAACACGCAGTTTGCTGGGTGGCTCAGAAGTTGGGAAGTGTTAAAATGTAAACATTGGTGTTGATGATGTTGGTGGTAGTGACATCACCTGTAGATATAGTAAGTGCCTCCATCACGGCCACAGATAGTGAAGAGCCGAACGGCTGGACAGCATAGCTGGCACTGCCCTCCAGGAGCAGCGGGCTGGGCTGGCAAATCAGCCCACAACTTCTAATCTCGACATCGCACGGGCAAGAGCAAGGGGGCAGCATTCATTAGCCGAGGGATTAAAAGGATTCTATTTCCAATGCTCATTATCAATGGATTAATGTGGTTACGGATGATGACCCGCAATTTAGTGTCCAGTATGGAGGAAGGTATTCGTGCCAAGAGATTCACTACGTTGTCATAAAATAAAGCAATTAAGAGACTGTGTTCTCATTAGTACACAAGCACAAATACATTTTTTTAAACTACATCCATCATTAATTGGCATGCAACTGTCCACGAATAACCAATGTCATGGATGGGGGTTAAGACTGCTTTAGCTTGTTATAGGTTACACCACGGCGCTAGTGCCAGGTGCACCTTGAGGCCACGTGAAGAATCGAAGGCTCGCTGACTGGTTACGGGACAAACCCAGGTATCATGGGTATGCGCACAGCACATACACTCACAATACTGTCCCATAACAGGTGTCGGCTTCGCCACGTTTCTGGAACAAACTAGCCATGAGCTTGAAGCTACAGTC
>JAZEWU010000029.1:5852397-5895123 GCA_036362915.1 Geotria australis | reverse complement strand
GAGTTCAATGAAAATGCAAGGGGCTGTGTAAGAAAATGGGAAACTGTAATTTAACATCGCGCTTCGAAGAATCGCAAAGAAGAAGAAGAAGAAGCAACTCGCATGTTTGTTGCGTCGCAGGAGTCCCGTAAATAGCTTGCAAGCTCGCTGGGTATTTTTCTGCTGTAATAATAAACATCCATCCATAACAAGCAGCAACAACAGTTTGGACTGGCGACCACCATACATGCTGCTGCTGGGCAGCAGAAAGTGGTAGGTAGTGCAACGAAATCCAATGTTGTACTGCTGTGCTGCAACATCCATGCTCCCCGATGTCACGCAGTCACACGGCGTGGGCAGGCCTTCACCCCGCAGTGGATTGACAAACACCTATACGTACACAAACGCCACAAACAACAATAAGGTCACCTTCTCATGATGGAGCGGCGCGGGCTGACGGTGTGTGGCGGGATGCCGCGGGCCGGGGTGTGGGCCTGGCTATCGGAGGTGAGCGAAGCGTCTCGTCTCGCCGCGTTCCCCGCGCTCCGCCGGGCAGCGCTTCTAGTCAAGGCCGTTACGTACGGGGAGCTCGGGGCCCGACGGGCGGCCGACGACCGGTGTGAGTACATGACTGTTCCGCTCGATTCCCTTCAAACGAGTGAACGAGCGTGACGCTTAATAATAATGACAGCAATTGCAATAAACGTTTAAGTGTAGTTTGTGAACAGAAAACGAACGCCTCGCTAAGGCGGGAAACCCACGCTGCTAACCTACGCAGGCCTAATGACCAATGACGGCGGCCTTCCTTGGCGGCAACGTGCTGACCGCCACCAATGGGGAGCCGCGTACAGCGAGCTGGCGCATGGGTCGCGACCGCTGGTTGCGTCACGACCCGGCCTGTGAGGGGAGCGGTGGCTCAGCGGTTAGCGCGCTGGGTTACAAACCTGGCAACCTGAGTTCGAATCCCGCTCACGGCCAACACCAGTGACGATTTTCTGAACCGGTCCTGGGCCTCCCCCTAGGTCAACTCAGCCTCAAATGAGTACCTTAGTGCGGTGTGTTAAGCATTGCCACTAGGGAGACAAAGGCGGCCGGGCGTGGTACTGGTCACCCACCTCCTCGTGTGCCGTGTCGACCTTCATCAGTGCTACTCGCTAACGGGACTTGACCCTATAGTCTGTTAAGGCTACATGGGGGATCTCTGTCTGAGAGGGGGGGGAGTGTTGGAAAGGGGAGGGCTCGGATACCGTGAGGCTCTCTGCTGTCAATAAACACCACATAGACTCGCCACGTGTCCCCGCTTTGAGTCCGTTACACTTGTCCATCCATCCATTGTCAGAAACCGCTCAATCCTCTACAGGGTCGGGGTGAGCCGGAGCCTATCCAGGCAGACACGGGGCGCAAGTCAGGGCTATGCCCAGGATGGGACGCCAGTCCATCACAAGGCACCGGGGGCAATTTAGTCCCCAGGCCAATTAACCTGTGCAGCAGCATGTCATTGGACCGTGGGAGGAAACCGGAGTGCCCGGCGAAAAATCACGCAAACACAGGGAGAACATGCAAACTCCACACAGAAAAGCACCCGAGCCGGGATTCGAACCTGGGTCCTTCTTGCTGTGAGGCGGCAGCGCTACTCAGCGCTACGCCACCGTGACGTCCTAGTCCTTAAGTACCATTTCCGAAAACCTATGTTTGGAATTTTAACAATTTCCAGTGAATGCACACGCACACTAACACTATGGACCTAAATGGTGACCGAGACGACCGTCTACTCAGATCAATACTTTCTATCACCACAACAATCCACCATTTGATACGCTTGAATAATATTAAGGGGTTCCAAGTTCCTACAAATGCCCCTTTTCTGCCTCCAGTCGGCTCGCGTTTGGTTAATCACCCAGGATCTTCTGGAAGGCATCTTCCGCGCGTTCACTTGCACATCTTCCAGCTTCGGAAGATCTCGCCACGGAGCGAAAGACAAGAGACGCTATAACACTGTTGTTGTTTGTGGCTTGCTCGTTTGTTTATTTCAGAAAGGGCGCATTTGTCCGTAAAGGCGTGTGAACGTCGGTGTGCTTACACGGTACTGATTAGGTGTCATCTCGTTGGAGAATTGCCGTGCTGACACAACGTGATATGTCAGAAGGTAAGCAGACCAGTGTAATGTAATGATGGGCCTTCTGTAATTAAACACATCGGCATCACTTCCTTATGCTACTACCATTGAAATGTATAATGTGACTGATGTTGGATTGTTATCGCCGCTCTTACGTTAACATACGTGCGTATCGTTTTACGTTACAGTATGGATGGGGTGCACGCTAATGTTATGCGCTGTGGGTTGTACAGTACTGTTCGTACTGCATTTGGATCCTGTTTTCTGGATGTACCGCACCTCCGCCCGTCTCCCTGATAACGTGGAGTTTCCACCTCAGGGTCGGGGAGATCCACGTCGCCGCATTTAGACGGTGTGATGGGTCTCCGTGGTTGTGTACCGTGTGATGCCTCGATGTGTAAACTGTAACCAGTGAAAGCGGGACCTAACAATATACATGCTCCCATTGTAGACCAGCTAGCGCCAACTCCATTAAATGCTGGAACGTAGCCGGGTCTTCCTGAGCGGAGGCAGGCTCACCAAGAGTGGCGGCGTCAGGGCTAAAGCAGAGGTGACAGGGTGGATGGCTTAATCTGCCGTGGGAGAGGGGACCGGCAAAAGATCTATTAGATTTCACGGGCTCAGTTGCTGGGATGGAAATGATGAACACTTTCATCAAAGGAGTCCAGAATAAGGAGTCCAAATAGAGGTGACTTGATCTCTGAGGGATACCACAGGGGTCTCAGCCTCTGTGCATTATACATTGATGTATAATGCAAAGTGTCATGGTATTATTCCCTGTTTGGATGGATAAAATACAAAAATCAGTATTATCTCATGGGTTTTTACTACCTTTTAGGTGATGGTAACTCGGGTAGTTAAAATTATTTCCACCTTGTCATTGCAATGACCGGCCCTGCTAAAACAGTGCTGTCTGTAATTTACACCTCTTGCTTAGACTCGCATATAGAGATAGGTGGCGCGTGCCCAATTTATTTAAATCATGAATCTTATAATGCTGACAAATCTGTTTTGTGTGCTGTTATATTGCAGAAAAAAAATCTCCCACGCAACCTTCTGCACGCAAGTCAGACAGGGCTCAGCACCAGCAGGTTTATTCTTGTTTTAAACACTGGCCTGCAGCTGGCGGTTTCAATATCATTACCAAATACAACATGACACCCCTGCAGAAACACGTGGCTTTAATAGACGGAGGAATGCATTCACATTGGCATTGCGCGCCCACATTTGAGCAACTAAATGTTTCACAATAGACAGGCTTAGCGGTAATTATTGTTGGCGATGAATGCTGGCGGCGATTTCCCTCAAGTAGCTGCAGTTTTTAATCGTGGCCATACGCATGTCCAGTTTGGTGATTTGAAGTGCCACGTGACTCACTGTCGTGCCTGTTGTTTCAGGATGTTGACTGGGACAGTGACGAAGACGAAGAAGGGGCGTCTGGATTCTCGGAAAGTACGTCAACAATAGAAGCTGCTCATCATCATCATCGTCGTCAATGTCATCATCACCATCGTCGGATACATGCATGCTACTATGCCAGTAACGCGGGTTTCCATCCCAGTCCATTACACATCACGAGCAGTTGGTGTCATAACTTGGCTTGGGCCTCTCTGGGTCAAAACAGCCGAAAATTAGTACATTAGTGATAAATAGAGCAAAGCAGCCGAGAATGCGCGGTACAGGTCGGATTACCCTCTCGTGCGCTGTCATACTTTAACTATGCGCTATTATGTCACTCTGCAATGCAATTGCTCCGACAGAAGCAATTGCCAAGCAACTATAGCAATTACCCCAAATGTAATAACATTGACTGATTGTTTTAGGTGGCACTGTAGCTTTGGAGGGTGGCAGCATGTCAAAGCACGGAGATATTGAAACGTCATTTATGTGAAAGACATAACTGTAAAGTTTTTTAAGCGAACGTTTGAATATTTAACACTTATTTATTTGGGTAATGCTATTTTATATTCTTCTTTGCTGATTTAAATAATGATAATAATCCACAGCGATTTTTCATTAAACTGCAAGATGAAGACCTCCCCGCACCATCTCGTTGCAGCGGGTGTATTTTTGGTTGTTGCACACTTCACTAGGCTGACCAGTGTGGGTTGGTGAAGGGAGAACCAAGGATTGGTTCAGATATTCTTGATACTGATGTAAGCAAGCCATGGCTGGTAATTACATTCAGGTCGCTGGGTTCACAGCGGTGAGAGATAACCAATCTGGTTCTGTTCTGTTTCTCTTTTGCCGAGTTTTATTTTCACTTATTTTAACAGCTGTGCTGTTCATTTTCTGCACGGAAATATTTTTAAACTGTACATTTGCACCACTGGTCTCCCTTAAGCCTTGTCACCACAGGCTGTCACTTAATTATAAATAAAGTTGATATATACAGTCCAATATAATAGAATAACCTTGACCAACTAAGACAGAATGTGGTCTATCTCGTTAGACCTCAAAAGTGAAGCTGCCTCAGGCCTGGATAGTGCTTAGATGGGCAATCACCAAGTTTATCTGGATTTGTACCTGTTACAGGCGTGGTGTGCAGCAGAGGGCAGCGCAGAAACAGCCTCTGTTGTAATGTACTTTCTATCCTCCCAATTATACACTCGCCGCCTTCACCAGCCCGTAGCAACCCATCCACCCATCCATTATCAGAAACCGCTTAATCCTGTACAGGGTCGCGGTGAGCCGGAGCCTATCCCGGCATACACAGGGCGCAAGGCAGGGCTATACCCATGATAGGACGCCAGCCCATCACAGGGCAGCGGGGGGGGTGGGGGGCAATTTAGCCCGCAGGCCGATTAAGCCGTAGCAACCAACACTGTCAAATGCGGTCAAGTCAAATAACTGGCAAGACGAATGTGGCATGGCAGAGGCCCTCGTGCGGCCGTGCGTCGACCGAGCGCCGTGTGCTCCGTTCCGATTGCAGTGGACGCGCTGCGCGAGATGCTGGCGCGCAAGCTGGAGCTGCGCTCGTCGAGCGGGCACGAGCGCGTGCTGGAGGAGCTGACGCTCGCTGGCGTGGCCAAGCACATCCTCGCCGGGAAATGTGAGATGCATGCCGACACCGCCGCGGGCAGTGGCGCCGGCACGGCCTGGGTAGTGACACTGGCACAGCAACGGTGGTGACACCGGCGCAGCACAGGAAATTATTTTCCACCTTCAATTCGTAATTAGAAAATGTATCGAGGAATCGTATAATATGGTTGTTTTTTTAGTGTGGTATTTTTTTATGGTGCAGCACAGTGAGTGGTTAGGGCATTGCAGAAGTGGTAAATGGTTTTCCTACCAAGAGTCCTAAGTAGGAAGTATGTCGTCTTATCTTTGTTTTAAATTCAGATGAAACACCAATTCCTGAATTAAGATTAAATTATTAATAGTTATGTCACATTTATGAAAACTCAATCTTACGCCACACACTACTGCATGCATCTTCAAGAGATGGATTCCCGCAGCAGTGCGTGGCAAAATAAAGTCACCTTTTCACCGACTCACAACAAACCGACTGAGCAGGGCTTCGCGCCTCCGAATCAACGGGTGCAACGCGCCCGGAGAAAATGCGCGCGTTACAAAAGTAGATTATTATTAAAAGCATGAGAGAGGAAAAGGTCAACACACAGCCCAACCCTGAGAACCACATTTGAATTAGAGACAGCTGCGGAAATGCACCTGCTTAAACAGACTAAATTGACGTTTGTTGTGGTTTTCGTTGCAGGCAAAAATATCGTATGCATGGTGGGTGCTGGAATATCTACCGGTAAGATGTTGGTCATTATTTTTCACTTGTTTGGATGGGAGATTACCTGGGAATAACAGGTTTTATAGGGTTGGGTGATGAATTGACAATGCAGCAATGGATTGAACCCGTCCATGTGGAGCTTAAGTGTTACATCTTGAACGTGGCAGTGGGTTATCTCGGGGATCTCTGGCGTCCTCCCACGTTAAGCCAAATGCTCAATAATGGCATTGGCCAAACATCTCAATGCAGTGTTCGCCTTAAAAGAGTGTAAAGTTTCAGTGAAGCTAGATACGGTCGACTCTCACTACAGAGAGGAGGGCCGTAAGTTTAAAGACTCGGTTAGGCTCTATTCACTAAACGTGCGCACTCAATAACAACGGGCTGACGGGCTCCCCACGTGGTCGCGTGCCGTGTGCAGCCGCCGGGATTCCCGACTTCCGGTCGCCCGGCACGGGGCTCTACGACAACCTGCAGAAGTACAACCTGCCACACCCGCAGGCTGTCTTCGACATCGGATACTTCCGGGTGTGTGCCCACCACAAAGACAAAGATCTCCCCGTATAGCCTTAACGGAGCTTTGGGGCAAGTGCTGTTTGCGAGTAGCACCTATGGAGGCCGGCACGGTACACGATGGGGTGGGTGACCAGCACCACGCCTGGCCACGTTTGCCTCCCGAGTGGCGGTGTTGATACATTGCACCACCAGCTAAATAATACGTGATTTGCTTTTTTTAGATGGAGAGACAGATGCATGAAGGAGATCTAGTTTCTGCTTCTCTGTTTTGTTGATACTTTCTACTGCTTTACTATGGATTTCTTTACACCATGGCAAGGGGTCAGCTACTTTTACTCTGTGCCTCTTCATCCACCACCCTTACTGAAGAGATGTATAGACTTACGGACCCATTGACTCACACACATTTTCTATGCTGCCTGCTCTCACTAACCAGTGTGTTGACTTAAGCTCAAATAACCCGTATGACCCACATGGCATGGAGAGGCCCTCATCCAGCAGTGGATTGACAAAAAGGGTTTCACATATACACACTTGTTCACACACTGTAATCATAGCACTACCTAGCCAGGTAATGTATTTATTATACTTATTCCCTATTTTTAAAGCAATGTAATTTTCTCTACCTGTGATGTTTGGAATTTTCAGGAAAATCCAGAGCCGTTTTTTGCACTGGCCAAGGAGCTGTACCCTGGTCAGTTCAAGGTAAAACTCACTTCTATCCCATTGCTCGTGGTACGCCAGCCCAATGACTCGGTGCTGTCTGTTCACACCAATTGTATTGTCTTGTGCGACACTTGTGTTTTTTATGTAAATATCGGTTACACCAATTGATCTTGTGCTGTATGGAGCGTTTAAACTTCCACACATACAGCGCTCTGTGATCCTTCAATGAAAGGTGCTGTATGTAAATAAATTATTATTATTAGCTCGTGCTGATTCGCCACTTGGAGTGGGGGGACACTACAGAAGCAGCGGAGTGTGTCTCGCTGTCGGCTGACTACTCGTGTGTTCCCTTGCAGCCGACAGTCTCCCACTACTTCATTCGGTTGCTGAAGGACAAGGAGTGTTTGCTGCGGTGCTACACGCAGGTTTGTGCGTCTGTCTGAGAACAGGATAAACACCCGATATCGGTATACAATTACAATACAAAAGACAATACGGGCTCATCTTTACCACACTAATGCCATGCCTGGGAAAGATGAATGAACGCAAAGAAATCAGAAACACTGTCGCCAGGATGAACATTTTCACCCCCTATTAGCCAATTCAAAGTGATTTCCTGCTCATATGTACACTGAGCAGATGTTCATCTTTTTAGAGCCATGAACCATGGTGGAAATTATACACTCTTTTAGGGGGGGGTGATTTAATCTGTAGGACAGCCACTGTAGACTTTCTCATAAAGTGGTAGTCATGTTATCAACGCTGTAGGGATGATCAGCTGAGTCAACGCTAAACAGGATTTGAACTCGCAACCTTACGATTGGGAGCCGCTCACCCTGCACACCGCTCGCTCTACCGCTGGGCCACTGGCCGGTACTTGATTGGTGCAGTGGAGTTGCTTGTAGTGACGGGTAAAACCGTTTGCTGCTCGTTTCAAAGTAGTAGGCCACATGCTGCCACGCGGCCCGTGAAATCAGATCTCAGCTCATGGACTCCCCACCACTATTGTAACGTGTCACGCAGACGGGGCCACTGTGACACGATGCCTCGTGTGTGTGGAGCGTAGAACATCGACACTCTGGAACGCGTGGCCGGGCTGGAGAACAACGAGCTAGTGGAGGCGCACGGCACATTCCACACCTCGCACTGCCTGGGATGCAGACACGAGTACTGCCTCAGCTGGATGAAAGGTGCCTCTGAGAACAACAGCACAAAGCTCCCACCTCCCACGTTCGCAAAACCAGGGAAGACCGGGACCAGATTCTTTCAATTCGGCTTTCCCCAATTTCCGTTACAAAGCCAGAGAAGTTATTTATTTGAGTCAAAACTGTGCTGGTGTTACTCGAGCTAAGTTGAGTAATTTTATGGTGTTTCTTAAGCAAAATTGTTTCTCTTTGATAACCGTCATTGTTTTTGATGACCAAGCTGAGACAGTGAACTATCTAGACTTCATAAACCCATTTTTAACACGAACAGTTGACAGCAGGATTCGAACCCAGGCGTCAGCGTTGATGGCAAAGTATGAATAACATTGATAGGTTGATCCCAAGTCACCCAGCCAGCTAAGGTTTCCTGTTGTGCGATGTTTCTTCTCCGTTACAGAGCAGATCTTTAGTGACAAAGTGCCCAGGTGTGAGAAGTGCAAGTCGGTTGTCAAGCCAGGTTGTCCTGCTCACTTTAAAACCCACAACCCACACACGTCCACGCACATACCTTGATTACCTGTGCATGCCATTTCATTCTGTTTAACCACCAGCTGAGCAAAGCGTGCAGTTTCACCAGTACTTTCTTTTCGGTTGCTGCGTAAATAATTCAACAACACAAAATGTACAAGTTAAACTTTCATCCATTGTCAGAAACCGCTTAATCCTCTGCAGCATCATGGTGAGCCAGAACCTATCCTGGCAGACACAGGTTGCAAGGCAGGGCTATACCCAGGATGGGACCCCAGTTCATCAGAGGGCACCGGGGGCAATTTAGTCCACAGGCCAAATAACCTATGCAGCAGCATGTGTTTCGACTCTGGGAGGAAACCGGAGCGCCCGGCGAAAACCCACGCAGACATGGGGAGAACATGCAAATACAAGTTAAACTTCACGATGCTAAATTATTGTATAGTTCTGACCATTGCAGATTAGGAGGCGATTTTGGTTTAAGGAGTTGATAGGTTGTAAGAGACCCAGGGCCGTCGCTCGTCCACGTGTGCGGTCCAGGCGGGGGGTCTAACCTGCGGCCTGCACTTGCCTGCGTGTGCCATGCAGACATCGTTTTCTTCGGGGAGGCCTTGCCGGAGAAGTTCTTTACGTGCGTGCAGTCGGTACGGAGGAACCACGCGCATCGTCACGGCACTCGCGGCTCGCTAATATACACACCAGCCATATTTAACAAATAGCTGTCTGTATTTGATCTTTGTTGATGATGGATTGATCCCCAACCGCGTATGTACGTGTGCCTCAGGACTTTCCAAAGTGCGACCTCTTGATCATCATGGGCACATCCTTGGTTGTGCAGCCGTTCGCCTCCCTCACCAGCAGGCATGCACGCCCACAAATGCGCACACACGTGCATACTGACACAAACCTGCACACTGACACAAACCTGCACACTGACACAAACCTGCACACTGACACAAACCTGCACAAGTCTCTCCAATTCAGGCACTTGGCAACCACATGCAGTATACCTTCTCTCACCGTGGCTGTGGCCTACTGATAGTCACGTACCACCTATTCCGGTCTACCAGTTAGCCCGGAAATATACTCAGTGAGAAATGAAGCTGATTGTTGGTATTATAATCAGCAGCGCTGTGACGCACAGCAGTAGCGATTGAAAGCTGACTGATTAAAAGCACATCGCCAATAGACCGTGTAAATAACGACACTATTGTCGCTTTGCAGGGTTCCAGACAGCACGCCTCGTCTTCTCATCAACTTGGAGAAGAGTGGACAGGTCAGTTTACTCACTGTAACACACTGTCGTGTACGTATATATGCATCCTCTGGGTGTCTTATATACTCTCTTATATTCAGTTTGTCGCATAGCTCCTTTCCTGTTAATGCACAAGGAATACTGTGCTTCATATACAGTACAGATAATACTCTGCGTGATCCAACAACCCTGACTGCAAATTGCTGTCGAATAACAGGCTTGTATCACAGCCACCATGACCACTACCAACATCCAGTTTATTTCCCAGGGGCCCCTCCAAGCCAAACTGCCACAATCCATTACCAGAGGCCTTCATCCAGAAGTGGATCGACAGAGGGCTGTCAGCTGTAATGGTCATCATCGTTACGTGACACAAAGCTGTGTGGGTAACTGTGGTTGCGTTGCTCTTCTTCCCCGGCAGTGCGACCCCATGTTAGCCGCGCTCGGCCTGGGAAGCGGCTTCGACTTTGACTCCGACGACGCTTACAGGTGCTTGCTACCTCCCAGACAGGGCACGAACCTAGCAGTCACGATACTCGCTCGCGTGTCTATTCCTGTCTATAAAATAATCCAGAAAATAATACTCTGTATGAAGCCCTACAGTCCAAAAACATGCTGCTGCATAGGTTAATTGGCCTGCTTACTAAATTTCCCCGATTTCCAGTGATGGACTGGCGTCCAACCCTGGGTAAATCCCTGCCTTGCGACCTGTCTTCTGGGATAGGCTCTGGCGCCTTGCAACCCTGTACAGGATTAAGCGGATGCTAAGGATGATCAGTTTTACCCCGTCTAATTTCAGTCTCTCTCCACCGACCACCGCCATGTTGTTTTCCTGTGCCTATCGCATCCTCTTTTGCACTGAAAGCTACTGTGTTTTCGCCTGATTTTATGGGGTAGCAAAGGGAGGTGGGGTGGTGATGCCACACGTCCATGCTTGCTGTGCGTGTGCTTGTTTAGGGATGTGGCATGGCTGGGCACGTGCGACGACGGCTGCCTGGAGTTTGCGGAGTTGCTGGGCTGGAAGGTGCCACATTTGCGCAAACACAACATCCCCACAGTGTGACGCCACAGCTGATATAGGAGGCACAGCTTGCTGCCAGTGATCAGTGTAAATGCACCCACATACCCAGCATTGCCGGCATAGCGTGGTTGAAATATGGGCTCTGCTACAAGTCATTAAATAGGATTCTGTCACAATTTCCCCTCTCTTCGTAACGCAGTGCCTGGGCCTCCAGCCCACGAACCCTGGTGCAGTTGCACTGCCTGCACGCACGATAGCTACACCGTTGCCCGGCATGCACACGCACTGCTACACACGCACACCTAACGCCCCCACGTTCAGCGGACGTTGTGTGTGTTGCAGGACGAGCTGAACGCTCTCGTCAAGGCAGAGCACACGAGGATCGAGGCGGAGAGTGGCGCAACAGGGGACACTGCGGGCGCGGGCGCTGGCGCTTCAACAGAGGGGGGCGCTGCGGCTGAAAGCGCCGGCTCGGCGACAGCGGAGGACACCGCTGGTCCTGGTGCTTCTGCTGAGCCTAAGTCGAGCCCCAGTAAAATATGAGCCATCCCGACCGGTGGACAAGCTCACCCTAACGTCAGTGTTGCCCACTACTCCTATCCATGACCCACGGATTTGTTGACATGGGCAGTTGGGGAGCGATGCTCTGGATTGGCCAAAGCAAGAGAGGCAAAGCAGCAGTTGAATAGCTGTGTCTTTAAATGCACCTTTTAGGTTGTTGTATTTAAAAGGAATGAGTCATGCAATTTAAGTCTTGTCCCTCATGGGAATGTCTGTGTTTGATGATTCAAGTTTATTTTGTTTATTCGGGCGAGATCTCGGTAGACCAGGACGAGTCTCATTTGTGAGTGACTTGGTGGTGGATTGAAATTATGTACACGTCAGCTTAAGGCAGTGTTTGACTAAAATGTTAAAAGGGTTTTGCTAAATCTAAACAAATCATGTATATGCTAAGCGCTGATTTAATAATTGCATTAGATGACTGAGCCATTGAATGGTAATTCAGCAATTAATTTAAACCATCTTGTTTTTAAAATGTAATTATTCCAGCCACTAACAGTTATAACACTAAACGGGGTGGGCAATTGTTCACCTCAAAGGAAGCTTATCTTGATTTTGAATGTCGCAGCGTCATTCTTAAATTAAAACAGAACTCCGTCATTGGCGAAGGTGTGGCACTGTGTCCATTCGGAGTTAAAATGGCAACAGAATGATATTGTTTGTCAATTGACGAAAAAAGCCTCCGTGTTTATTCATTTCGTTGTTCCCTGTGGCTTGTAATTACAAAGTGTCTCTTGTTCACGTACACGCGTGTTGCTCTGAAAGCATTTTCAATAAATGTGGCTTGCAGGACCTTCGCATTCTCACCTCACTGCTTTCAGGCACAGCTACTGCAACAACAGCGATAAGGGCGGCAGCCTATGAACTTAACGCACGTTGATTTTAACTATTTGAGACGAATCGATGGGGTTACGCCGAGTTGACTTCGTATTTTGCCACTTGCATGATGGCTAAGTACTGAGTCTGGCCCACAGCGTATTGCCCAACTGCCAAAGCACTGCTGGCCACAATGCAGCAAAGGTACACAAATGTCTTTGGGAGATCTACCCCGTTTATTTACAAAACGAGGCGTTATATATTTTTTTCAAAGTCCGCGGTTCTTGGGATTTTAGCCACGAAGTCACTGTCGATGTACAGTGTTGGAGGATTGAAACAAAATTCCTGGAGCTAATGTAGTTGCCAGAGGCGTTGATCTTTTGTAAGTGTAGTGTACTGAAGGAGTCACCTCAGCCTAGCGCACAGGCTGCATCGTGGAATGTGGCTAAATGCGTATATCACATCATTAAATCCAAAACTAAATAGTGAGTTCACTGGTTCATGTTTCCTTTACAAAACTTCCAGTTTGTGTTGCTCTGAGTCACATATACAAAGTGAACTAGCCAGTTATTTATACTGGAAAGTGTTTGCAATTTATTGCCAAAATGTTTTGAACAAGTATATAAATCGACATGGAGATAAATACTTATTTCTTAACAACCTATCTACCACACACCATACCCACTTGTTCTGCGACTTTCAACGGCTCACATGAGCTTTTACGTTTCATAATCTATTCTACGTAATTAGAAATGTCAAGTGACTTGAGAAATGACTTCAATACATTCTGATAAACTCTACACAGCCAGGCAATGGGAATGAAAGGAGATGTTCTGGTTTGTGGCGACTAACGGATGATAGTGGCCATTCCGTGTTTAATAACGTTCTCTTCAGTTTCTCAACCGAGACTCTGCGGTACTCATTTGCTATCCTCAGAGGCACTTTACCATCCAGTTTAAGGGCCCGGAGTTTTGCGTGACCTCTACGTCCACGATGCAGCTGCGTTGTCGATGGGAGAGCCGAGAGTTTTCACTACGAGGTTTGCGCACCGTGGCAGGAAGACGGGAAGAGGGAATCGGAGGGGAGAGCGCTCGACAAAAACCGCGGCCGTTGTTACTCGATGTCTTCGGGTCGCACTGGGTGCGGCAGCGGAACCACAGACTTCTTGTTGACGTCCCGCGACAGGGCTTTTCGCATGTCTGTGCGCGAGACAGCAAGAAGCGGAGAAAAGGTAAATTGACACAAGTGGCCAGGAAAATGCACCGCGTGGTGCAACTGGCATGTCGGCCAACCTAAAAAAACATTTAGTTTTGAGAATTGCTGTAAATAGCTGCTCTTTCGGCATAGTCGTGGCGAGAGAGCAGGAACACTCACCATGGATATCCCGGGAATAGCAGCTGCTAATAAGCAATTCTCATACATCGGGCCGCCAAACGTACAAGAATGCAACGTTTGGTTTCTATTTCTATTTGGGTGCGACAGTCACCATAGGCGTCTTCGTCGGCCTCCCCGTTGCTGGCCGAGTAGTACTCGAGCACGGTGCGGTACACGCTGTAGCCCAGGCGTCTGTACATGCTGACGGCCACCTGGTTAGACACCCGGACGAACAGGTCTACGAAGAAGCAACCCTTCCTGCGCCACACACACACACACACACGAGGACGCCGACGTGGATATGATGATGATTAGGCACGTACCGCTTCGCTCCCTCCAGCGGTTCGATGAATTGTCATTGTCTTGCAATTTTATTTAAAAATATAATTGTTTTCGGTTTCGTCTGCTTTATAGTCTCATCTATATTGTGTGAAATTCGTCTCGTACCTTTGTTTGCTCCGCACCTCGTAACGTTCGACATGTACTCATCTAAAAACACCGCTTCTAACCCATCGCAGGTTTTCCCGGATAAACAGAACCACTACTCCGTATTACACATGCAGCGGGTGATCATCGCTTTTTTTAAAACGGGCGGCCGTGTTGTGTGTTCATACTTCTCGGAGATCTCCTCCAGCAGCTCCATGAGCTTGGCGGCCAGGCCCAGGCGGCGGAAGTCGGGAGCGACGGACAGCGCCGTCACGTGACCGTGCCACTCCTCGCGCGACACCGAGCCCTCGGCCTTCCCCATGACTGGAGGCATAGGGGAGCCACGTGCCATTCTACTCGAGTTGCATTGGTCATTCACTCGATTGCACCGGTCACGCATTCTAGTTTGTTAGACTCGCTCACCGATTGACTTGGGTCAAGCTAGAAGCGTTCACGTCGCGATCCCTGTCAGGTAATACTTGGTATTGCCTGCGAATTCTACCAAACACTTCGAGGCCAAGGAGCTGAAAGACAACGATGTCCAGAGGCTGACCATCGTGCTTCGAAGAATCGCAAAGAAGAAGACTGATTGACTTGACTGTAAAATATTCGCTTACAAGTTTGTACTCACCCCCTCCGTCGCGCTACTCGCTTGATCGTATCACTCACTCGATTAAGTTAGTCTCTCACTCACTGGAGAGTCATTGTATGACTCACTTAAACACTGCAACAGTACATCACTCCACAGTACAGCACTCGCAAAAACCACACGTGCAAGGACGAAACACTTTATCCCACAGATATTTAAGAGGCTTACTGTAGCCCATGATGTCACCCGACGCGGACTCGGCCAGCAGGAAGTACTCGGGCCAGTGCGCCAGGTACTGCAGGTAGAAGGGAATCCCATACTGCGTATGGAGTGAAGGATTCGACCAAAATACTTGACACGGCAGCCACAGCACTTATACACTCACCACCGAGTCCACTCTCCTGGGAAACGCCTTTATGATTTTTCAAATATTAGGGAAAAATAAAACATTTTAGAAAATAATTCTGAAGCATTCTATTCTCAACCGGTGAGTCGCGACCCATCAGTGAGCCGCGAGGGCTACCTAGTGGTCCGTGGAGACCAGACCCCAGTGGGCCTTGATGTGCAAAAGGTTAAGAACCCTTGGTCTCAAGCAGTGCCGAGTTCTTGCTAGCGGTATCTCCTGGAAACCTTGTTCAAGTAAAGCGCCCAGCTCCTGCATGCAGTGTCACATGTTAAACTCCATCGAGCTGTCAAGGATACAGTTTCTGTGAGATGGTCCAAGTTTCTGCAAAAAAAAAACCCATCCAAGAACAAATTTGAATTGTACCGTCCGAAGCACGTTTGTGCAATTTCATTTACAAGATGTCATTAAGCTAGTAGTGTTAAGAAAAACCGCACGACAGCAAATCCTACATGATATCCTTGACATGCAAGCATATTCCAGAACTAGGTTTCCTTGACACGCAGTTAAACTCTGTATCTAGTGGTGCTGCTATGATGGTAGTGGTACACAAACACACTTAACAAAGCCTTGCCTTGCGCCGTGTGGGCTGTAAGGGCAATGCAGAAAACCCCACTGCTGTACCGTACTGCTATGCTCCCACGTCTGTGCAGGCCGCCTTACGCGAACGCACAACCGACAGAGCGTGGTTAAGTACGATCAAATAACTACAACCGGCGTGGGTACGAGGGAGGAGCCCCTTCATCCAGCAGTGGATTTTGACGAACACCTAGGTAGCTGTTACCGGCGCTTGTGGCTCGTTACGATACGCTGTGCGCGCCGCGCGTCTCCCGGCCACTCAATTCACTCACACGTTGTTAAACTTGAACAGATCGTCGCAAGTGAAGGTCCTGATGGTCGTCATGGTGGACTCTGTCGTGTCCCAGGCCCCACACACAGGCCACACGCGCTATCCACATTTTTTATTTGTTTTATTTTTCTCAATTCGCATGTTTTGTTGTGTCAATGCAGGAATACCGTAAATAGCTTTCAAGCTCGCTGGGTATTTTTTATGCTGTAATAATAAACATTTATCGATCTATTTACCCTTCAACTCTCACCGCTCACCCGGATTAGGATTGGGAGCCGCCGCCTCCCGCCATGCTCGTGTCAGATCAGAGGATTAACCTCTAGCGCTGGGCGATGCCTACCAATACATATTGATTCATTCATTGTCAGAAACCGCTTAATCATGTACAGGGTTGCGGTGAGCCGGAGCCTATCCCGACAGACACAGGGCGCAAGGCAGGGCAATATCCATGATGGGACGCTAGTTAATCACAGTCGTGAACACCAAATGAATACAGGGCGACAGAGATTTGTCCAAAGACATCTAGAGGGATTTAACCCTCCGGACTGACAACACTGTGTTGAAGCCACACTCCGATTCGTGTCCCGTTCGCGGCTTCACCTATGGATCTAGACGAAGCTAAAGCGGCCATAGCGCGGGTGCTGGAGTCCGTGGCTCCAGACCACAGACCCCAGCTTCTCAGTTGGATTCGGGACGCAGGTGCCGTGTGCTTGTGCTAACCCTGAGCCGCTATGCGTGTGTGTGTGCCGTCTGCAGTGTTTCCACGCGTCTGCCACATAGTCGGGTCAGAATTACAAACACGTGGGTCTGTGCCGTGACCTGCCAGCGAGTCTTAAAGTGCACCTAGCCTGGCACAGGTGATGTTGTGCCATCACCGACAGCGGCGATTGGCGGCTGCTGTTGTTGCTGTCGTGTCTTGGGGGAGCGGTGGCGCAGTGGTACTGTAAGAGCATAGATTAATTGTCCTGCTGACTAAATTGCCCCCGGTGCCCTAAGATGTTTGTAAGTTGCTTACCCCTCCCCGCTGGACAACTGTTAAAAAGAGCTACGTGGTTGAACGGTTCCTTCCAGCTTAAATAACAACTGAGTGACCCGGCGCGACAGACAGGTGAGAGTGTATTACATGAAGATGAGAGGTCCCCGAAGTGCTCTACAGATATTGATCAATAGACACTAATACTGCGTACATGTTTTTGCCGTGTTCCCATAGTTTTATCCTGGTTGTACTGGCTGCGTCACGTCATTAGAGGCTGTGTCCATACAGATCTCTCACACAGCAGTGCAATGCTGCTGGATAAACTGATATCCGAGGCAGACATTACTTGTCTATTTTGTCCTGTTAAAGTATGCTGTGTTGCCGTGTCTGCGTCGGTTTTCGCCGCGCACTCCGGTTTCTTCCCACCGTCCAAAAACATGCTGCTGCATAGCTTAATTGGCCTGCGGACTGAATTTCCCCGGTGTCCTGTGATGGACCGGCGTCCCATCCTGGGTATAGCCTTGGCTTGCGCCCTGTGTCTAACGAGATAGGATCCGGCTCACAGGATTAAGCGGTTTCTGACAGTGGATGGATGGTGTTGTGGAGAGAAATGTGACGATACACCCGCCCCGAGCCTCACGTCGCTGGCGCCTGTGCCGTGTACAGGCGAGGGCCTCGGCGATGATACGGAGCTGGACAACTGTGACACTATCCTGCGATGCATCGCGGAGGACTTGAGGGACAGGCTGCCACCCTCAGCCCTGCTTCCTGGAGAGAAGCTCATCTCAAAGCCGTCGAGGAAGCTCGGGTCTCTCCGTTGCACGGACGCGAGCAGCGGGGTCATCGTGTCAAGCACAGAGGTGCCTCTTCCTGCTCTGTGTGGTCTGCGGTCGTAGCTCAAGTGTCCCGAAGCTCGTATGAGCGCTGGGACAGCTGCTCATCTCTGTTGACAGTTTTGAGCCATTGGTGGAAATTCCATATTCCCTTGATGGGGGAGGTGAGGGAACACTTTCCATTGCGTGGCCACTACGGTATAATTAAAACTGAATGTTCATGCGGGAGATGTGTGCGTCCGTGGGTCCTTTAGTATATGGATGTCAAGTGTACAGGTCAGAATGACCTACTATACTTATGTTTTCCCACAATTATGCTGTACTGACCAGCCTGAAGAAATATCATACTGTATATCCCCCACAATGGATTGGCAAAATGGTTGAACCTGTATTTGTATTGCTATAGTTGCCTACAGCAATGTTATGTTTGTTCATAAGTGCCCAAAAGACTGTGAAATGTAAGTGTTCTCTTCCATGAGAACATTTAACAATTATATTTGGTCCTCGGTAAGGAGAAAGTTCCTCACCCATGGTCTGCACTGTAGAGCTAAATAGGGGAATTGTTGTCTTTGACGTGTGCACGCGATACAGGAGCGAGTACCCGTGGCACACGTGGATGCATTCGTGTACGATGAACAAGGCCTGGAGGAGGCGTGGGCAAGCGGGACCTTGAGCCGAGCTTATTGCACGGACTGCGGCTCTCAACGCACCAAACCCCTGGGTAACGACCGATGATGACGGTTGAATGATGACAGCCAGCGTGCAGGCAACTGCATCAGGGCCCACAGACTGAACGGACACCGGTGTCAAACTATGAAAAATGAGGAAACTGGACAGGGGCAAGCTGGATACGACTGGTGCTAATGCTGTCGATGATTGTGCAGGCACCCTGGTCCTCTGCTTCCTACAGAATTCATCTCCCACTCCTTCTCGTCGCTGGAGGTGAAGTTCTTGTTCCGGCACGCGCTCCCTGACCTGAGCGCACGCACGGTGCTGGATGTCGGGTCGCGCCTGGGCCCTGTGCTTTATGGGGTGAGCGAACTTACCCACAGCACGCTTCATTGATAATTACGTTATCGCTCACTATGGAAGGGTACACGACACGATGTGGAAAGATTGTGATGGCTTGTGCAGGTCGTTCAGCAGTGGATTAATAATTATACAGTTTATAACGCACACAAATTCCACGACTGGTCATGGACGACACAGATATAGAGGCGCGAGGAAACTGCGCGGCGGGGGGGAAGTCAGCCAGGCAGTTAGCCGGCGCCAACCCGCCAAACCATGCTTCCTATATATTATGTTATCGGCCATTAATGATTTTTTTAGTTGTGGGAGGAAACTGAAAAACTAATTGGAAAACCAGGCAGAACAGGGGGAGAACACACAAACTCCACACGTAAAGGTGTCCGAGATGGGAATACAACTGCCTGGGACAGGACTTTTTAAAATTTATTTCTGTGAGGCGCTGTTACCACTGCGCCACCTTGCCATGATTGATCAAGGCACCACAGCAATGGTACAGTGGTTAGTACGCTGCGCTATGAACTGAAAATATCGAAGTTCGATTCCGGCCATGCCTAGCATCAGTGACGATTGATATCTGAACCATAGGCCACTCTTAACTCTGGGGTGAAGTATAGTGAACCCCCATGACTAACATGATATGGGAATGCCTTTATCCAGCAATAGATTGGCAAAGACCTCTGTAATTGTTGTTATCCTATCCCAATAGGGTCCCATATACATAATTACTTAAATTCCAGAATCTGGCACATGCAGACATGCCATAAAGAACTCTGTCGTGACTCGTGTAGGCCTACCTCTACAGCTCTGCAAGGCGCATTGTGGGCGTGGAACTCAGTGGAGAGATGTGCGCCCTGCAGCAGGCCATGCTGGAAAAGTATGGCATGGCAGACCGGGTGGAGGCGAGTACAACACACGAGCATGTCACAGGAACATTAATGCGGGGGTGGGGAACCTCTGGGCAGTGGCCACGAGGCCGACCACTTCTAAATGGCCCACGAACAATATTTATGCATCACTGCAATATTACAGGTGCTAAACTGTTGTGCAGCAGGGAGTGGGGGGGGGGGCACCGGGGGCAATTTAGTCTATGGGAGGAAACCGGAGTACACGGTTGAAACCCACGCAGACACGGGGAGACAATCCAAACTCAATACAGAAAGGTACCCGAGCCAGGAATCGAACCCAAGGTGGTTGCGATGAGTTAGCAGCGCTACTCACCATGCTTCCGCGCCGCCCATAATGTAATAGCCAATGAAACGCCACAGGGAAAAATTTGACAGACAGGAGTGGACGGGTCGCCGACAGCTTCCACTGGGGTGTGGGCGTGTGCAGGTGGTGTGTGCCGACATCTGCACACAGGGAGACCTGCTGTGCAAGGCAGATGTGGTGGTGCTGAACAACGTCTTCGAGTACTTCATGGACCCAGAGAGCCAAGCCAGGTCTGGCACATCAATCGTACCAACATCTTTACATCTTATGTAATATAATTACACAACAAGTAGATTACCACATAATCCACTTTTGTTAGTGATATACATAAACTTGTATTACTAAGTCTTTTTGACAACCGGGGAGGGGTAAGAAAATTACATCTCAGCGAATCGGGGGCAATTTAGTCGTGTCAATTAACCTAGGCAGCGTGTATCTTTGGACTGTGGGAGGAAACCGGAGTACCCGGCGAAAATTCACACGGACACGGGGAAAACATGCAAACTCCGCACAAAGGTACCCGAGTCAGGAATCGAACCCGGGTCCGTCTTGCTGTAAGACGGCGGCATTATCCACCGTGCCGCCTTTCTTGCTGTGCCCGGCCCACCTACGTCAGTTCTGTAGTAAGCTCGAAATGGAAGTTTTCTGTAAAACCTACAATGCATAATCATAGCACGTTCGAGATCGCCTTTGCGCAATGGAATAAAAAAAAATACCAAATGTTCCTATTGTTGTTAAATCATCGTACAACCCACCTGCAAGTTACACGACAGCGGCTGGAAATAATCTGTATAACGGTGTCTCCACCACATGGCACGTTGCTTTCTTGACAGGTGCTGGCAGTTTGTGCGGGAGCATGTGAGGCGACCAGGCTGCCTGCTGCTCACCGTGCCCAGTTTGAAGGAGTCGCTCGGCCGCTTGCAGGTCAGGATTAACACTTTCTTAGAAGCAACATAAGCATTTAAAACCTTAATCTAAATGGCCCCCTTTTCTATCCACTATTCATTTGCCGAGTAGAAGTGTGCGTCACTTGACACCTGCCGCTTATTAACGTGCAGCAATGGCACATTTGCATTACTTTCACTGCCTATTTTTTAACTATGGGTAGTTAAATCACATTAAGGTATGATGATTCAGCTTGGACATTCAAACTAAGCTAAACGGTAATTCTTTAAACTTTATGAAATTGCTCTCATTATTGTGATGAAATAAAGCTGTCCACCGCGCCTCGAGTTAACCGATTGGAAACGGTCCGCTCCACAAGTCAGCAGTTCACTGAACCACATGCAACAGCATCCTTGATCTTCTCACTTCACAGGTGGGTGTTAATGTGAATCAGTGGGTGTGCGAAGTCCCACTCGACTACAGCGTTTATCTCGGAGAAGGCACAGACCATGAGGCACTGGAAAGCATCCACCTCTACCGTGTGCTCTGAGCAAACAATCAACATCGCAATGCAGACGAAGACTACTGCCAACTTCCTGCAATGCCTCGTATTTTTTATACAGATATAAAATATAGAGATGGCTATGTATATTGATGTGATTGTATTACTGTGCTATTAATAATAAAAACACTTTCACAGCGTATTTATTATTTTAACTTCCAGTTCAATTGTACGTGATTACACTGCCTGAATTCATATTTGCTCAGTACTCCACTGCCACGCTAGTGTGACAAAACTGTGTTTGACACTTGTATCTCTGGTAATGTCCTATACACTACACAGGACCAACATTTCAATATAAACGTTTCAGTTGTTCATGAGCTCAATGAGATGCGTCAAAAAATTGGGGCAGTTTTAAGATTGAAAGAAAACACGAGTTCAGGAATAACAACACTCTCCAACGTAAACACAGCACACTTTTCATGTAATTTAATTTTTTCACTCGAGGAAAAACATTTGTGTACACAAAGCTGTTCCCTTTTTTTCCTAATTGCATCACTACAGTCTTTTGCACTAAGGCATTGCACATGGCACTGTGTGCACTACACCAGCAAGGCTGCTACACGAACCAGATGTGTTCTAAGAACCGGAATTGGATACGTAAGGGCTACATCTTGCTTGAATGCCATAGAAAAACCTCATTCTATTAACTGCATACTTTTTCATGGAGATAATCCCATGGGATAATTACAAATTGACTCAACCAGTATTTGTTGTATATAATTTGACACGACATGGAGTGTTATATGCCAAAACACTTATATTTTCTGATTTTAATTCCTGTTTACCATGGTATAGGTATTTCCTGTAATTATGTTGGCATAGAATTGCAATGTTTTTAAACTCTAGTCTTTGCCAATTGAGTGACAGCAAAACTTACTGGCAACACAACGCAAACAAGACCATATAATTGCTTCCTTTTTCCTTCAGTAATGCAAAGTGAAAAAGTGTCCATGGCTAGCTATGGTGGACCAGAGTATTTTATAGTGTTAGAGACTGAATGAAAATCACATGGGCTCATTTTCTTAAAGTGCTTTTACTGTCTGCCGAGCGATGCGCTTTCAACGTGTTAAACTTTCACCCAGTGTTTCCAGGGATAAATTTACACTTAATTTTCCATCGTTGACAAAGTGCAGCACTATGCAATCGGGAACAGGTCATCTGTGGTTGCCACTTTCAGTTAATGCAGTAATTTTCAACTAATGCAATATTTTAATGTTCTCTGTAAAACTTGGAGTCATTTATTACTGTTGACCAGGAATAGTTACAAGAGCGTTTCAAATTGCTCACTGCCCACACACCCTCCACCCTCCACTTAACTACACTTCACATGCACACATCTTCTGCAATGTCAATGTGCATTTTATCAGTTTTAAAGGCCCAAGAGTTCTGCATACTTCCTAGTTAAACACCAGGTTCCATCCAAATGACAAGAGGCCACCACTAACCGAACTTTTTTCACCACTGAATCAATGACATGCATGTAATGACCAGCTACTAATTAACATATGTCCAGATACAAGTTTTTGCATACAAAGACCAATAAACGTGAAATGTTACCGGTGATGGATCCAGTCGTCAAGGTCAACACCAATGGATTGATATATGTTTTCTGAACCAACCGGCTAAACCAAATTTGGTTTCTATCCATATACAACAATTAAAGCACAACGTTTGTTTATTTTGCTGGATTGTCTGCCGATGTTTATTATGAAAATTTAATTATTTTTGAAGAACAAGCCATTTCTGTAATTTGTCAAATACTCTAAACCACAGAAACCATTAAAGATTTTGTTTCCATTAGTGCACCCATGCGCTGCGACAGTGTTAGTGAGGCCTAACACGTTTCTTTTGATAAAAATGCCGTCAGGTTTACTGTATGGATTACATTTGATGGCAACAAAAAAACGCTACATGCGTAAAGAGCATGGATTCACTGCATTAAACCCACAGTAAGTTGATCCCATTAGTGATAAACTGATGCAATATTCTGATGTCTCGGTGTGAACTTTCAAACTAACTTGCATATGCCCATAATGCCTTTTTTTCTCAAATTCCCCAAGTGAAGTGAAGTTAATTTGACAAGTGATGTACTTACTGGCATGCACTGCTACATTACCCAACCACCTCATCCCTTGCTGGGATGGCTTACAAGAAATACCTCAGTGGTGTGGATTTTCTCCAAGTTATAAAGAGCATGCCATATCCAAGCTATCCCATCCGATTGGCAACATTTTAGCAGATGTATTACAAGTTCATACCGTGTGGTGCACAACATTCAACGACTGATCAAAAGTTACAACCAAACAGTAAAGAGCAATGCATTTTTCACCAAGGCATTGTAAACAGGCTCTGCTCTAAAAAAAGTATTAATGCGACACAGGACTAAGAGTGATCACTGTTACAAAACAGCTGTTTAAACCTGGTGCCAGGTCCCAACAACTGAAACAGACCCTGTAGGGATATAGCTTTGCCTTCTTTGCCCAGTCCAGTGCAAATCCTTCGAAAATCAATATTGCAGATTTATATATGTGAACCATATTTTTCTAAATGCTCAAAACGTACCTAACCCCCACAGTGACAATACCTAGCTGTACAATATAGCAAGTTTTTACTAAAATAAACACTATTTACTATTGCATACCCATGGTGGTTTCTGATATTTTACTACTGCAAAAACAAAATATTTGAAAGTAAAAGTGTAACATTTTCAAAAGTGTTTTGGCACAATAAATAAGCCCTCCCCAAGATCAAACTTTGAGTAATATGTAGTGTAGCAATTTGGGACATTCAATGGCTACAATCCTGCTCATGGCAACTAGAGAGTACACCATGTCAGATGTTTTCAGCATCATCCCCTCACCTAAAGGTCCGCCCATACCAACTTTGTCCATAACTCAAACCTGGTGGCTGACGACAGCGATTTTCTTAATCTAAACTTGCATACATACACTTGTGCAAAGCGACTGACACGGATTTAAATGATTGCACTGGTCTCATTAAAACATGCAATTTCTGTGTAGGGGTGAGCCAATAACCAGTCGTACCTTTTTAGAAAAAACTGGTTGGATGAGCTAAGCCGGTGTTATCAACCTATACCGTTGGCTGCCCCATATCTCATATTGGCTTCTGTTTTTAGATCAAATATTTGGGTATGAATTAGGTTAACTGGTACAGCCCTATATAAATGTGAACTAAGCTTTATACAAGCGAAACAAGAGACCCACACAACCGCATCAAAACCACACATTAAATATAACATCAGCAATTTGGTGACTTGTAAATTGATGTGATAGCACCTGAAGCAAGTGTGTTGCAGGCTCTTTTCAAGGTACCTCAGTCGAAAGGTAATTTGGTAACTTCTGGATAAATGGAGTAATTCAGCTGCAATGTATAAGTTCACAAGTGAATAAAATTGCTATTGTCAACATTTTGACAAAGGTAGTGTTCTTCAGAGTATGCGCACAACTAACTAGAAGAGGGCAGGATTGTTGGCGTTGCAAGATTGAGAGATTAGGAACATACATGAAAGGAGATGCTGGAAAGGCAGAGAACATTTTCACAAGATAATGTAGTGCAGGACTGTGCAGGAGAGGCTCTGCGGGGCTGCCTTGACTCATTTTTCCTGCTCTTGGACACCAAGCAATCAGTCAATGTAGGATTTACACATGCAGGTGCTGATTATCTTACTTGCCCATTTCGGTATTTAAGCTCCTGCAAATTGCAAAGTCCACGTTCAAAGGACTTTCTAAAAGCTCATTTCCATAGTGTTAAAATCACTTCAAGAAATGCTGAAAGCAAAGAGACATTCCCAAGTAAAAAAATGCCAACAACATTCATTACAGGAAATAAACTGATCAGTTAAAATGAGATTAAAAGAGAGATGTGGGCACGTGACGCAAAGAAAGGAACAGTGCTTCCACAGACAGGCAAAATAAAAAGCTGACATTTTGAAGGCCATCCACAAACCAACAAATAATAAATAACAAAACATATCTCACCGTAGCCACTCTCTTATCGCACTTATTCCCCCCCCCCCAATACTGTCATCAATGAAAAAACACAAACTCAAAAAAATAAAAAGAGTGGGCTTTAGTTCCATCTTCCACTTGCTACTAGTGGCATCCTTGCTGGAGCTTTCCTTAGAGAAACCAGCAAGAGGAAATAATATACCCCCAGAGACAGGGACAATTCCAACTCCACTGCTGCCACGTTAAGAAATACGAACTGCAAATTGCGGGAACTACCCCATTACATATACAGGTTACGTGTGTAAATTAGAACACAGCGAAAATGCATGCTTGGCATTCATCAATATTGAATGCATTTGAACACTATTAAAATCCAAAGTAAACAGTGAGTATGGAGTCTTAATTGCAAGCTGATGAAAAGCAATTTAACTTGGCAACCACTCCATTTTCCTTTTCAAATTGCTTTATGGTCGTGGAGTTGGCTTTAGTGTAAGCTGCACATGGCCAGTGTCTCTAGAGGTACACACGTGTGTGCAGTGCTCCTTCCCCATGCTGGATGATCAGTGCAGGTGTGAGCGCATTCCTTCCAGGTGAAGCCTACAGGGGCTTGCCTTCCAGAGTGACCACTATATTTCCACCCAACTTTTCAGCAAGCGTCAAGCGGTCCCCTATGTCCTCCATGCCATTCACCTGCCATTCATGCTTGATGCCTGCACCACGGATAGATAATTAAACGTGCTTGTCTTTTTTCGTATTTAGAATCGATGAGCATGTCTTCACATGTTAAGCAGACCACATCAACTGACCAATAAATCGCAAGTTAAATATTATCACAGTATATTAAAGACATTTGGCCAGCAGGGAAGAGGAGGCCAAACATGCTTTAGAGGGCTGCCCTCAATTTGAGACCATTCCAACAGTAAGCAAGCAGTTATAGATCAACATTCATTTCCTTACATTACATTAATGTGCGCATTACAAAAGTAGATTATTATTATTAGGTAAAAGAGGTTCACTTTTACAACAACAAAATTAATGAAATGTTACTTGTGTGTGTGGCCGACATATTGCTTATTATGTTGGCTATGTACTTGGCAATGTGCTGGGCCGGGTGCTGTGTTACCTGTGAACTTTTTCTTTATGGCATCTTTGGAGCTGGCGTAAATCATCTTGCTTTTCAGTGGTGCACTCTCAGGCGCCCTGGGTTTCAATGACATGGACAGGCAAGATACTTAAAGCACAAATGTTTAATTTTGGCAACCCAGGTGATGCTTGGAAATCAGACTATCCTGGTTTTGGGAATTCTACCCTGTTTAAACAAATAAACCTACCAAGCACCAATCATGACATACAATTTAATTTCATCGCAGTTGTCAGACAGAAACATTCATAACATTACACAAAACAAAGATGTTAGCGACGAGATGACAACAGGACAATGATGATAGGGGTTACAGAGATGCTGTTGATAGTCCCAGACGAACAAATGCTAGTATTGATTAATCAGTGTACAAACCTATTAACCACTGCAAAACGCAATTATTACATCAAAATTAGACACAAATAACACATTTTTGCAACAGCAATAAAGTTCAACCCTTAATTTGCTTCCTCGGGATTATTCAACGAGTAGAAAAAACACTACCTACAAATACACGATACGATCTAACCAGCTTACCACCAGAAATCGACAGACATCTCCCAAATTCCATGTCAACTATACCAGCCCACAGAAATATCAATGCTGCTTTTCAACATACTGGGAAACTGTAATTTAACATCGCGCTTCGAAGAATCGCAAAGAAGAACATACTGCCTGCAATAACAGTTACCGTGCTACCTATAAAACGAATGTGCCTATAAAACGAATGCAGTGAGACAGGGATTGAAAGGCTTTAGCTTCGTGGACCCCTGGGTTCACCCACCAGAAGACGAAGACAAGGTCCTCTTTCTTGCTCTCATTCGTTTCGTACGTGGCGTCATAGAGAGCGTAGCGACAGTCGTTGGGTGGCAACAGCTTGACAAAGGCGCCGTACGGGTCCTCGACCGACTGACCAATGTCGCCAACCAGGATCTCCTTGGCCGGCTCCACAATGATCTGCCGCTTGTCAGGACTCAGGCAGAAGAGAACCGCTTTCTTGCGCTTCTTCACTTCCTCAGCTGAAGACGCCTTGCGTACCTTCATGTCATTAAAGACTCTGATGACATCATCACTCACCGCCACACCTGAGGCCTGAAAAGCATTTGCCACAAATTATACATTTCAATAAATAATGCACAACAGAATAAATACTGCGTGGGTCCAGATTATATTTGTAACATGGGCGAAATTTTCGTAAAAAGAAAGCTGAGTGTGCACACCGAAGCAAGTGAAATTAAAAGACTAGAAAGGTGGTTCTCAACTCGTGGGCCGTACTCTCTAGGTTTTCAGGGAGGCCACCGGCTGAAGCGTGCACACCGTGCAGAAGAAACTTTGAATTTGAGCAAGGAAAATCAGCGCCATGATGCGGCAAAAACAAACACTAATACACAACACGGCAAATAGAGATTTCAAGCGCCATGAGCGGGGGGAAGCGGAAGGGACACATGGACGAGTGGCCTTTATTTGAGGGCTGTTATACCCAAATGATTAAGAACCAAGAACCACTACACGAGAAGGTTCAGTGGCCATCTTTGGCATGGAAGTTACAGAAGGGTGTGGAATGGATAGATGCCTTTTTGGATGAGTCATACGTATGTCACTGTGTTTAAGCAATCACAAAAATAGGCGGCTGATCACTTTGTTATATCGTAGGTTGCATTAAAATATATGCACACTTCCTTATCACTAACTGCACTCCAAAAGGTTGCTCACAAATCAAAGAATATCAACATAAGTTACTTTCCTAAAGGCAGAGAATATATATCCTTAAAGGAGGACACTCCATAATCCTCTTAAATGTAATACTTAACATTCTAAGTTTTCTATTTTACTTTCTTAAACAAACCATAATAAATTAGTTATGTTAAATCAACACGTTTAATTTATTTACTGGGAGATTACCACTAACGTGCAATGAAAATGCTGCAGTTTATACATTTAAAGATGGAAAATGAACTGTGTGACTGGGAGTATACTGTAAACATACAGGGCTCACCAGCTTTAGATGAGATGCATGATGGTATTAACCTATTTTTATGCACTTGGGTTGGATTTATCCGGCCAATGATACAGCAGAACATGATAGTGTAATGCTTTCGGTTACACTGTTTGCATAAAACCTCACCTACACACCGACATAAAAAATTTGCCGCATTTTATTTGCATAAGCTTTCTGATACATATATTAAAGTAATCACGTTCACATGCATTCTTTCCTTGAATGTTCTTTTATTTGTCAACATGAAACCAAAGAAATTAAGGTTAAATGCAGAACAGCACTTAAGAAAAACGACTCAATTTAAACCAACATTAATTATTCTTCACTCGAAACTATTGTATTGTAAGGGGGCAATTTTTATGTAAATATGTGCCAGTCCCATCCTTCCCAATGATATTCGATCTTTAAAATCTTCCAAAGAAGATGCATTTTTATACAAGCAACACTTTGAACCACATGACTAACCAAAAATAAGCAATCTAAAAAAATTGCATGATGATTAAGAAACATGGCAATTAAAATGACAACCACAATTAAAAAAGGATAGAGATGTATGTTTGGAATTACATTTAGATAAACAAATGGCGGTTGATTACACCTCCTAACTATTCTATTAATAAAAGTGGGCTTTGACAGGACATTACTAGAAGGGATGGTCAAAATAACGGAGTGACAGCCCACGAATGGAATGCATCCAAGAAGAAGTCCACCAAAGAGATGGCCCCATTAGTAGACGCTGGACGGATCGTTGCGCATCGCATGAGAATGACAAGTGGTGGCGGCTTTGGGAGGGGAATTCATCCCATTCTATGTAGACTGGTCACGAACGGTAGTGATGAAAATAATGCCAGTACTGTGCAGTATTGTACTATTACGCATATTGTAGTAATGACCAGATAAAATATGAACACAGGAGCAATAACATTACAAATCCACAACAATTATGCAGTGATAATTAGTGTAATAATGATGGCTCTGATATAACCCTGTCGAGCGATCTCCCTCTCTTCCTCGCGACGTTTCGGCTATAATATAGTAAAAATGTGAGTACAGTAGTGGTAATATAATAATAAGAGTAACATTATTAATAGTGACATTCATGACGCCGATAATAAAGTAGTCAACGTAATGTGAATATAAGTGGGATGTAATGACGATATTGATTGTCGCTAAGACGCAACGAGAACACAGCAGTGTTAATGATCTATGCATTGGCCATAATATGGTAATCGCGATATGTGAATTGAAGAGTAGTGTGAGCAAATGTGTGTGGCGTACAGAGATATTAACGTGAACGTGAGTACAATACTGTACTACAGCTGTGATAGTAATATGAATGTGCCAGTGTGAATTAGCAACAACGTGAATGTTGCTTGAGTAGTGACACATTAACATTAAAAACGGAATAATGCAGTCATCGTTAATTTCACTGCAGCAATAATACCAGACAAACTGATGTAGGGTTTCAGGGCTCGATGTATGAGAATTGCTCTCAAGAGCTGCTCTTTCGAAATAGCCGTGTCGAGCGTTCCTCCAACGTGAGAGGTGAAACGACGCGAACGAGAGAGAGGAAGGCTCGACGCGGCAATCCCGAAAGAGCAGCTCAAGAAAACTGTCCACTGACACAAACGACTGTCTTTGTCGTAATTAAGTGGACTCAGGATAAACCAAAGAAAAGTAGATGACGGCCAATGCGGATGAATATGAATCAGTGCTGCTATCAGCTGTAGCGATTAACAATCCACTGCTGGATGAAGCCTTCCCTTGGCCGTCATCGTTACCTTATGATTCTTTGATATAATCTCCCCTGCACCCACACTAATAATAATAATATCAATTTGTATAGCGCCTTTCACCCGAGGGTCACAAAGCGCTGCATGATAGTAATGCTTATATTATACTGTGATAACACGAATGCGCTTTTATTACCGATTACTACAGTGAAATATAACAGTAATTACGGAGAATGGTGCTGTATTTTGTGAAAGCACGCACTCAGAATAAAATCTATCCTGGTAATAGTAATGTGCATGCGGTCGCAATAATTCCTGCAGTATTAATTCCAGTCATAACTCTATCATTCTTGGAAGAATTATCATAATGACTAACAGCAATGTATTAAATGCTGATATTTACTGTAATACCAGAGTAATGTGTTGAAATAATATGCCAGTAACATTTATTGAATTTTGTAACAAAATCACAATTATTGAAAAGTTGTCATTATACAGTACGGTATAATAGTAAATGTAACGATACCATTAATAATGCGTGAATGCGGTAGCAATAGCTGTCATAGTGTAATGTACATTATACTGACCTATAAGGTGATAATGTGAAACAGATAGCAATAATTACTGTAACTTATAATGGTGAATCTATTGTAATCATGACTAACATTTATACTGTGGACATGGTCAAATGATTACTTTACAATGACACTAATAACGATGTGAATGCTTTAACAATGCAGTAAAACATGAATGTAGTAGTTATGTCTGTAATGCCCCTCCACGAACAATAACGTGTTGTAATGACAATGACTATAATTGATACAGTATTTAATGTACTGTAGTAATGACTGGCCAATACAAATTACTGTACCTGTATTGCAGTAGTATCACACTAATAATGTGAATGCGATCTAAATAATTCTCCATTACAAAGACGCTAACAACTATATTATTGTGAATTGCAAGAATAACTGTAATTATGACCGCAACATTAATAATTCCGTATAATAACAATTAAGGGAAAGCGAGTGGGAAACACGAGGAGCAAATGCTCGCTCCCACTCACGTCCCGTTAAACCACTAACAATGACACAAATGTGTGTTGTGATAATAACGACTGTAATAATTACGACTGCAACACTAATAGTACAATAATGCAGTACTGTAATAACCAAGGGTGGTGTGAACGTGTGGTGAAACCCACAGCCCCTCACTTCTCCTACCCGGTGGCCCGTAGCCCCTCGTAAGGCGACACCGCCCGCCCGGCTACCAGGACCGGCTAAGTAAGGCAACACTAACCCCGGCCATGGCTCAGAGGCTAAAATTAGCGGCGACACGAAACACGGAGAAGAGACAAGGAGCGAGGCGGGCGAGAGACGAGAGACACGCCAGAGAGAACGGAGGGGACACGATAGTGGAATATGGCCGACGTCCTCACCAGATTTAGGCCCTTTAAACACGCACTGTATATATACAACGGAGACAACGTAAATAAGTATACGTTGAATATTAATTAAAGTTCGTATAAATAGCAATTATTGTTTGGTTGTGTTTTTGTACACCCGTTGCGCGTAATGGTACTACACGCAAATGCGCCATTTAAATAAGTCTCCCCTCAACAAAGACAGCTACATAACACAACCATATTCTCGTTATGTATATATTTGTTACACTTCGTATAATCGCATTTAAAGTCAACGATAACGAGTTCACTGTATAAATCAGTATCAATCAGTGCAACGCGCGTGTAGACGACGCAGTGATTTAATTACACCGCAGCCACGATGACAAGGTGAAATTTACAGTACGGTGCGAGCAGAAAAAAAACCCCACGCGAATATAAAAACACACACACAAAAACCACATCGACATTCCCTCAGAAAACTACACTTTTTAACCAACAACAACCCGACCGATATTAACAATTTTCCTGAGGAAAACCCATATCGATTCTCAATCTTTTTCTTCCCACCCTCACTTAAACAAAAATATAACGGGTGCGTTAAAAAACGACCCAACAACACAGCGAAACCATCGCGTCGAGGACGCCCTCAGGCGACCGCCTCACTCACCATGGCGGGAAAAAGACTGGAGCACACGCAAGGGGGGGCTCGTGCTGTGGCGGCAGCGGCGGGAGGGCGCGCGCTCACTCCCTCTCAGCGGCGGCGCTGGCCCGTTAATTAGGCGGGAAAGCGCCCTCGAGCAACCACCGCTAGGCGCCCGCCTCCGCCGCCTCCCCATTGGACGCACAGCGCGCACGTGATGGCGGCTAGGCCTAAACACGTCTGATAAGCTGAGAGTGGGCAGCCATCTTACGTAGGGGGTCGAGAAGCTGTGGAGGGGGGTTACGGATAGATGTTTAAGAGATAATTCGTGTATGTGTTGTGTGTTTTTAACTGCTAGTGGTTAAATAATCACGAGTGAAAGTGTTGTTTGGGATTGAGAAATAGTGTCGTATTTACGCCTTTTCTTCCCCTGTCACAAGTCACGGCATGCCCAGTGATACGTGTAAAACGTATACAGTGCTTAACGCGTACAGTTTTTGCATTTTCATGCTTTGAGGCCCTCTCGCCTGCATCTTGTTTTATGCCGAGGCTACAGCGCTCGCTGTTTTGTTATTTTTAAATATACGCCACTGATTCCTCCACACCCAGGTGGAGGAACCAGTGCGGACTCAGTCTACCAGACTGTATAATTTTATGCCAGTCACCCGAGGGTCACTTTCGACGTCTTCCCTTGGACTGCTCGATTCTTGAATTCCCTCCTATCGCATATTTTTTCCAAGCTCTTATAACTTTACCGAATTGAAGACGAGTCTTGTTATCTATTAAAACGTTGGTGGTGCTCATTGTTTTTGGTCGCTTGGCGTTCTGGCTCTGTGCTTAGCAATTATTGAAAAGTTACCATAGAACAACGGTCCTCTTGTCATTGCACTCATGGATGTTGGCCTGTCCACCCAAGAACGCTGGTTAGTGCGGGTTGGTGAAGGGAAGAAGGGTGGATTGACTCAGGACCGGTTAAGATAAAATTTCCCACTGATGTTAGGCGTGGCCGACAATCGAATTTGGGTGACAGAGCTTGAAGTGGAGTATGCTAACCTCTGCTTCACACAGAAAATCAGATGTAGTGCCAGACGACTTAAAAGCCCTTAGAGTTGTGAAAGACCTATTTAATACCAAATCTACATTATACGTCGGAGTTTAGTGGTATTGTTTTGTGCAATAACTAATAAGTAACCGGACAGAGAACATTAAACACTATTGCACTTGAAAACATGCTCTGATTAACCTGGTTAGGATGAATGATTAAAGTCCGGGTTATTTTTTTAGCTGCTTTTAGAAAGCATACAATAATCCGCTACTGGAATGGATAATTTGTTTTTGAACATAGCAGCTCAGTGATCTAACTTATGATGCCTCAAATAACATTGTAGCACATCTCCTGATATCACAGATACATTATACTGGGATCACATGAACCACGTGGTGTTTACCGAAACATGTTCAGGGTGACACGTGGATGTTTGTGTTTTAAATGATACGAGAAAATGCCCGCAAAATATCATGGTTTCATTTTTCCTTAAATAGACATAACCATATCATCTGTCATGATCAATCCCCATTGCGAATGAAGGTCTCCCCAAACTGTCTCTACCCCTCAAGTGTGTCGTGATGTAACAATTAACTTTGTTCCAACACACGAACCGATTTCACGGCTTCATCTCCTCGGGAGTGTTGTTTCGGCGAGTGTGGGATTGTTATGTCCATCCACCCATTTTCAAAACCGCTTGTTCTGGTGAGGGTCGCGGTCGCTTCACAATGTTCAGGATATCGAATTTTGAGGGTGCTTTGACGCATTATGGACTTTGTGCGATACCGAGAGTTGTGTTGGGTGCTTGATAGAGACATCATTGCAGGGTTTGGTCGGCTAACCCGCATTGGGCAGTGTGGTGAAGTATGGGCTTAAAACACCCCCCATGACCCGCACAGAGTTGGGAGGCCCTCATCCAGCAGTGGAAAGGAATGTAAATGTAATCCTGCGTTTTAGAAGGTGCATTGGCAAGTTCCACGGGGAATTATGAACTGTTAGAGAACACTCGAGTGTTGTGTATTATTTATAACGTTTGTAGTAGACTTTAAATATATATAGTTTAAATGACACTGTAGCTAAAGATGGTACGCGTTCATTTTAGACGTGGGATTTAAAATGGAGGGTGTACATGTTTGCGGCATTTTTAAGGATATACAGTAGTTGTCGCTTAAGTTGTCAGAAGGGGGCAGTGGAGCAAAACCTATGATTGTATTGTACTATGGACCAACGCATATGCCCCCTACATTCATTCACCAACCCGCAGTGACTAACCAACGTGATGAAGTATGGCCAAATAACCTCCCTTGATTAACAAGGCGTTTCGAGGCCCTCACCAAAATGAATTGACAATGTATTTTAGAAAATGTGTTGTAGACATGCAGTGCCTTTTAGTTTTAGAGGGTCTGTTGTGATGTTTTCAGGTTATTTTGGGTACCGTGTTTATGCAATATTTTAAGATGGTCGGTGTGTTAATTTTAGACATGTTGTGTGTGTTTTGGAGGATGCCATGACGGCATGACGAGTTCTATAACGAGGTCGCGGTGTTGCCAACTCACTACAAGTCATCATGTGAACCTCAAAACGTCGACGCTAGATGTCGCTACAAAAGACCTGTTAAAGTCATCAAAACATCAACACTTGACAATTTACAACTATCCCTTTCCTCAGCAACAGATTCCAGCTCTTCCTGGGGGATTCCCAGACGTTCCCAGGCCAGCCGAAGGATATAATCCCTCCAGCGTGTCCTGGGTCGGTCTCTAGGTCTCCGCCCAGTGGGCCGCGCCTGGAATACCTCGCGAGGGAGCCTTCCGGGGGGCATCCTTACCAGATGCCCGAAGAAGCAGCGACTCTACTCCGAGGTTGTCCCGGATTTCTGTGCTTCACAATGGGATTTGTCAATGTGGCGATAACCATCGGCTGAGTTGGCAACAGGGCAGCACAAGCAGGGTTTGTTGTTCCGAGTCTCGACTCCCTCCCGTCATCTGCTGGGATGGAGCCCCTCGATTATGGGTGACGTGGCCCCGACTCGACCAGCCCACCCCGCTCCCGGCCAGCATCACGGACACACAAGCCTCCAGAGACACAACCAACTGACATATCACCGACACAACACTCCACCTTATAGTGTCGTACTAAACGTAACACACGCGTATTGTGGTCGTACAAGACGCACACGCATTCCCTCGCAGGAGAATGCGATACACGCTATTGTAAGATTTGCATAGCGGTAAGATTTGCATAGCGGCTGGGTTAAGATATACGTATAGGACTATAAACGGATTTGCTTTTATAGGCGCAATTGATATTACGTGTTATATAGGGCTTATGTAACATAGCATACACCATTGGCCGGTACCGCACACATATTTGGCAATAACATAGTAAAATACGGAAGCTGACACAGGACAAAGGTTATAAGGAGACATGCGTATGACGCATGCTCAACAAACATACACAGGGGACCACATAGGCTATACTAACATACAGAAATTAACAAGGGGATAATATATAGATACAATAGTAGGGAATAGTAGGGAAACTGGAACTGTATGTCCTGTACATATGGTAGAGTTGACAAATAAAGTTGAATTGAATTGAAATTGAATTTTACAAATTGAACCAACGGGGCGTAACGGGAAGTCCAGCCAGGACCTCCCACACGTAGGGCGGGGTCACATTAATAGGACGTACAACAACACAGCCACACACACATTCGACGTGCCAGGCCAGAAAGACGACAACGAGATGATGTTTAACCTGGGCTCGCTGGCCCTTGTGCTGTGTGGCCTCTACTGCTGCTGCGCGGCGCTGCCCGAGACTCGCTGGAGGCCCATGCTGGGTGGCGCGACCCCCATCCAGCTCACGGATCCCGGCCTTCACGCCGCGGCCACCGAGGCCACTCGCCGGTTCAACGCGGGCCTCAACAGCCCCACGGTCTACAGATTCGACCGGGTGACGAAAGCCACTCGCCAGGTACGAGATGCAGCGGATGCGCCAACAACAGGCGGCAGTGCCAGGCTAGGTGTACTTCGAGGCGGCGGCGGTGTCAAGTGGTCAGGCTCGCCGTATTTCTGATTTCACCCGCGGCCATCACGGGACACATTCCACCGTGTCGGTTCTAGGCGGTAAACACGTAGACATCGTACACGAAACAAAGATCCCATTGTAAGTCTGCTTAGCTGGCTCAGGGGCAAGAGCTGTGAGCGGTAGCGCCGATGAAGGCCCGGTACGGAGCACGAGAGTGGGTGGCTAACACCACGCCCGGCCGTCTTTGTCTCCCCACTGCTGATGTCTAGGCTACTTATTTAAGACGGAGATATTTGTTACGGATGTTGCCCGTGAGCGCAGTGCGCTAACCGTTTCGCTACAGATCTCCACAAAGCACAAAGACTGGCTCTTACCAAAATAACCTCGCTCAATTCAAGAGACGTGTTAACGCCTATATATTCAAACTATGATTGAGCTGTTAGTTTCTGCGCTCAGCAACTACAGTATTATAATAAAAATCGTCATCAGCTGTTGTCTCCGCACGTCTGACACAATGCCAATTAGGTTACACAGTCGTGTGCTGTACAGCATACACAGACTGCCCACCCAGTAATAATGCCAACTTTTCATGTTTACTGGGTATGCAATAGAGACAAGATGGTCTGTGCGTTTTGGGGAAGTGTTTACACGTTGGGGAACCTTTGCCTTACTGGGACCAAAGCTGGTCCAACCACATCCCCAATGGCTGAATGTTTTTTCGGGGTATACAGTATACGTTTATACAAAGTCAAATAAATCTGTTCAGATTTCTAGCTTAAACATATTCCACATTATTACTTAATTAGTAAGCCAGTGATGATGAGTGATGGATTCGCTTTGTGACCCTCGGGTGAAAAGCGCTCTATAAATGCTATTATTATTATGGATGATGAATCTATCATCCAAGCCTCTGCTTCTAATCCTCGGAAATTGCACTTTATCTGCTCTCTTCTCAACCTTCCGCTACTTCCACCACCCAGTTGAATGAGTGCGGAGGAGTTTGCCTATTTCTTCACTAGCAAGATAACCAGCATACAAAAATAACTCCACAACCCCCCTCTATCTTCACTGCTTCCCTAATGTTGTACTTTAGCACCCTCCGGTACCAGACCGTCTCTTTACAACTTTCACGCCTCTTTCTGACACAGAGCTCTTAACACTGATTCAGTATCACAAATTCACCGCATGCAATTCCACTAACACAAGCCACGTACAATGAGTCATGCATTTGCCCATGAGACTGCTGTTATATTCGTAAAAGTTGACCTTTCAGACTGGGCTTCAAGTAAACCAGAGACCCCCAACTAGTATATGCATACCCCTGCTAATAGCTGTCTAGGGGCAAATACTACAGAATGAGCTTGATCTCACCAGATCTCACAAGCTATGTATTGTCGAGCCTGGGTAGTAGTACTTGGACGTGCTACGTTGTGGGCAGCAAATGCCACTACAATGATATTTTGTATCTACACGTTTTTGATCGCACATCACCAATCCGCAGTGCTAACGTATGATCTGATTTATTATTATTGGTAGTGATGTAGGTTTTCACGGATCGATTCTTTATTGGTACTAATTGATTTTGACTTTAACGCTTGACGGTGCAGATTGTGAGCGGTCTCAAGTACGTCTTTGACGCAGACCTGAAGAGCACGGAATGTTCCAAAAAAGAGCAACGCGACGCTGAGGACTGCAACTTCCACGATGATGGCGTGGCCACGGTGAGGAGGACAGTCGATGCTTCTTTAAAAAAGGATTCCCCCCAATTGTGCTATCAGCATCACGTCACGTGTCAAAGTATCCATTTTGATATTTTGCAGTAGACTGTGAGGCAGGTATCACAGAGCTACTTCTCTATGAAATCCCTTCAAGTGATCTCTGGACTACACAGTAGAACAGCAGAAATGTCCCACCTGCTCTACATAGAGTGAATGTTTATCACGAGTCAAACAGTTATTGTAATTTTCACAGCTGGAATTTAGTACAATGAAATATTAAAACAAATGTAATCACTTTTTTTGTGTGCAATCGTCAAGTGACCATGCTTGCAGCACCAAACCAATAGATTTGAAAACCAAGTTTAATCATCGGTTTCATCTTTGAGCCACCTGGCCACCTGATTTTTAATTGCTATGCCCAGGCCACAACACACAACTTGTATTGATCAGCGTGGTAAAGTATGGTTGAAAAAAAACGGATCAACATGTCACGAGCAGGCCTTCAGCAGGGCATTGACAATGGCAAAAAAGTAAGACAATTCATTATGATAGAAACTACTTAAAATAGGCAAAAAGAGGATGTTCGAAAGTTGAGCAATACATTGAAACACGTGAAAAATGTTTTTATCTTCCGATATTTTGTGTAAACAGCTTGCTCGGGCCAGATGTTGACCAATGGCGGAAATTTCATGCGGGCGATTTATGGCAACACCTGTGGTAGCAGTGATAAGAATGACAAGGAAGTGAGGGTGAAAATGTGAAACATTCATCTCCTTTATAAACACATTACATCATAGAGTGTGCCCTAAGTAGTGCTTTTGGCATCTCGCTAGACTCGCTAACAGACAGTTTTTAATCTCAAAGCTGATCATACCGAGACATCAATGAGTCGAGTCAACATCTCTGATGCTGGTGAGCGGTATGTAGAATGAACAAGTGCAACAAGGGTCAACAACACAGTCATATACATAAACATTAATACCGATGTTGTATCTAGTGTTGTTGCTGTTCAACGTCTTAGATTTGTGCCCGGTTTTAAAGACTTTTGCTTATGTGGTCGTTCTTTGCCAGGTTTTCAAATGCCGCTTTGAAGTGTGGACTATCCCGTGGCGCAAGCAGACCAAGGTGCTGAGTCAAAGCTGTCAGCAAAACAACCCAAGCATCCCATCGGCCCAGCCAACTGCCTAATCAGGAACACATCATCTAGCTGGTTGGCCAATAAAACCATGCGTTTGGCCAGACAGCCAATTATCTGGGCACACATACAAAAAAACAAATTGATGATTTGCCAGACATATGCTCAACCAGTCGGATGATTTATTCAGGCACGCAGCCAGCTTCATGATTATCCAGACACACCATACAGCTAGTGATAATAAGTCAGATATACAAATAGCTGTGAGCTTTTCGGGCATACAGCCAGTCAGCTTGATAACTGTGAGAGGTGGATTTTGGTAATTCGTAGACACCTTCATAGTCACCTAAATTACTTTAGGTGTGACTGTCACATTTATCAAGCTGACAGGTTCTGTGTCTAAGCCATGCATATAATCAGTAGACACCTGTCGGTGAGTCAACTGAGCAATCATTATTTTGTACATCTGCGTAGCTGGACAATTAGGAATACATCCAACAATGAGAAGACTCACTTTTCCAAAAGTTTTTGCGAGTCTGTGCTATAAGGAGTTAATTTCCTTACAAACGTTTGCTTTTAAATTGTATCAAATATGCACAGACGATATATAGTGTTACTATACATCAGGATTTAGAATTAAAATGTTGATGTTAACAAGTACATTTTGCATATATACTCTTGTTTTTTTTCTTTATACTTCGTTGCTTTTATTAACATCTCTTTATAATAGTTATTTGGTAGTGTAACCACAGTGAATTACAACCCCGTGCTTTATTTTCACACCTCTTGCACAATTCTAAAAAAAAAAACATTGACGACTTGCATACGTTTTTCGAGGTTGAGCTGCACAACATTTTACACAACCTGTAATTAAAGTATTTTTTAACAAACCGAATTCTGACGCAAATTCTACTTACAATTAATCTAAACGCGACTTGCATATCAAGACCCTGTGCAAATCGTGGCAGAGGAATGCAAACGTCCATGTGGAGTGATTGAAGAAGAGGGGAGAGGAAGAGGTTGAGGGGTTTTACTTTAGTGAGGAACAGTGGGGTAGACAGACTGACTGCTGTGGACCCAAGAGCGAATTGATACAACGGCATTGTTGGAAGTGCAAATGCAAACACTTAATACAGAGAGGCAGACAGCCATAGGCAGAAGAATACCGTCTTGAACCCGGTTTAAACAGAGAAAGGTCTTAATCATTGTGGAAGACCAGAGAAGAGGGACCTCCCATTCCACAAATGTGACTTGCTGGAGCAGAGTGAATGTGACTACGTTGGGAGGTATATTGAACAGACGACCATGATGAAACATAAGTTTGACTTTCAATGATCAAAACACTTGACGTACACATAATTAATGTGTTTTTTTGCACATATAGTTTAAATTTAGGATATTTGCATGTTATGTAGTCGCTCACCTCTCGTTCAGATTGCAAGCTGTGTACTCTGAATTTGCATTCCACAATTGCTTCTCTGTCAGGAACAATAATCGTAATAGCAGTATTAACCGCAAGACAACAGAATATAATCGTATTTTGCCGATTAACATTTCCTGGGAAATAAAATCAAGATTATCTTGCCCAGTTTGTGTGTGGGCACATTTTTGTTTACAGTTGTTGCTTTGTATGTATGGTGTGTGAAATGTGGTTCCTGTTCATACCCCAGCAACTCAATGGCAGTACAGAAAATCGGGCCACTGCTCACAAATGATTCCAACAAAACAATTATATTTAAAAGTGGCCCAAATGCAGTGCTGTTGGCAAACATGACTGTGAGAGTGAATAAAATAAATACAAGCTATATGAAAAATCTGTGCACCACTTTACCATAGATGATTTGATGAAATATCTCATTTGAGGTCATTGATTCTAATAAAGGATCGATTCCGCTTTTTAAAGTGCTGTGTATGGTCATGCCTCTAGTGGCTGCTAGGGACACATAAACCAGTCACAACAATTATTGATGTTTAAACAATTTAGCAGGTGTTATGTGCGTTTCACAATCAATGTTAACGCCTCAAGGATACCATTTTGAGAAGTTGACGTTTGCGAGGACCTATAATGCTAGTGTTCATCACGAGCATGCGGTAATGCTAGTACTGCACATCTATCTGGTTGTGCTTGCCGACCCCGATATTTAATGTTGACCAGACCTATTAAATATTTTAGGGACAGTCAAAGGTTCACGTATCAATCATTCACTGGGCTTTTGTTTCCCAACTCATCCAGGAAATGAACCCAGGTCACATGAATCATAAAGCTGTTTGCTGACTACCCGTTATCTTATCACTTCCCCACACGTCTAAGCAGCATTACTACATGGTGTTGCAAAATGATTTGGAAAAATACAAGTGCTCAAACATTCATTCATTTTCAGAAACCCCTTAATCCTATACAGGGTCGCGGTGAGCCGGAGCCTATCCCGGCAGACACAGGGCGCAAGGCAGGGGAACACCAAGGATGGGACGCCAGTCCATCGCAGGGTGCCTGGGGAAATTTAGTCAGTACGCCAATTAACCTGGCAGCATGTCTTTGGACGGTGGGAGGAAACCGGAGTGCCCGGCGAAAACCCACGCGGACACGGGGAGAACATGCAAACTCCACACAGAAAGGCACCCCGAGCCGAGATTCGAACCCGGGACCTTCTTGCTGTGAGGCGGAAGCGCTACCCACTACGCCACCGTGCCGCCCAAGTGCTCAAACATGGGTACGTTAATCGCATGGGTCAGCCACATAAAGCTGTGACGTTCATGTGTGCTGTCAAAGTGTCAGGGTTACATGACAGGGTTACGTGATGAGAGGGAAGTAATGGATATAGAAGGAGGAAGCGGACATGCTGCACGGAGCAGTGTGTTTTCACAGGGGGCGGGGTGAAGGGAATTAAATGAGGGTGGCCTAGCAAGTCACGTGATATAGATGTTGGTGTGTAGATCAGAAGAACAGTGGCACTAAAATCCCGACCAAAATGTCACTCTTGTCATGTATACACACAGCAGCGCGTTAGTTTTTTCTTCAACTTTCTAGAACAACTCGCCTGGAGACATTCACGATTAGACTAACTACATAGCAATGACTGCATCACATGCCTCCAGAAAATCCCTGGAAATGCCCACGTGAGCGAGATTGGCTGTGTCGTGACCGGGTTCTCGTACAGTACTTTCCTTTCACACGGGTGTATCTGGCCGGTGTTCACAACCATTCCACCCCGCCAGCACCCCTACCCGACCCTTCAATGGGGGTCATTGTTTTCACGTCGCTGGTGAATGCTTGGGTTCTGTTCCCCCCACCCCGACCACACCGTAGGCTCCTCAATCCAGCGCCTGGCACCAGTGCCGTAGCTAGCCCATTGGGGGCCCAAAACAGAAATATGTTTTGGGCCCCCAGGCAAGTTCTTGTGAAAATTAATAATCGAAAGCGAATAGGGGACCCG
>JAZEWU010000029.1:5838779-5852358 GCA_036362915.1 Geotria australis | reverse complement strand
CGGGGACCCTAAGCATTTGCTTAGTCTGATTATGCCTGGCACTCACCACCACTCACACGGCCACGACACGCACCATAGAGAGCCCCTTTTTAAAAGGCCCCCCCTTGTATCCCTCGTCAATCTCCCCCCCTTAAGAGTAACACAACATTAAGCTGGTGCCTCCTGCACAGCTCTGCGTGACCCCTGGGTTCAACCGCCTGCCCCCTTGCCATTTAAACCAAGCTGACCTGAAGCCAAAGTTTAACGTGCGAATTGTGCTGGTGTAAAAATACAAATGCCAAAAGACTAACAAAATAACGCGGGTTCTTTTTCATTCGCTGCGCACAAACACGTTCAATTCGGGCAACTCGGCGGCCGCAATTGTTACAGCTAATCCGACAGAGCGAAGGGACAATTACTGCGCCTATACACGCGCATAAGGGCGCCTTGTCCGATGCAACAAGTGGGACTCGATAATGAAGTGGTCCCAGCTTATTGAATATAGTTCTTTCTTTTTCTACCTTGTCCGCCCACTGTCAACACTGGGCCCATGGTCGCCGCACAAAGCAGGGCCCTGTGCTCCCAGCCATGAATGGAAGAGGGGACGGCAATGCACATACGCAGTGGGGGTGTCAGCGGCGGCTGAGAGTTGCAAATTCAGCCACTTCGTGCAACGTGCGACACAACAGGTCCCAGTTTCGAGGCCCTCTGTGTCCGTGCAATGCACCGGCAGGCTGGAATTCATCCATCCGTTGTTAGAAACCGCTTAATCCTGTACAGGGTTGCGGTGAGCCAGAGCCTATCCCGGCAGACACAGGACGCAAGGCAGGGCCTTGTTCTGGCCACGCACCCCCTCGTGTGCCGTGCTGGCCTTCATAGGTGCTACTCACTAAACAGCACTTGACCCTACAGTCTGTAAAGGCTATACAGGGGGTCTTGGTGTGTGTCGGGGTTAATAAACAATTATTTCTCAAAGGCCCAACTTGCATTTTTATTGTAGTGAATAGCAGCATTTCAGAAAATATAGCCACAAGTTAATCTCCAAATACGATTTGGTTTTGGTTGACCAACACGGGGCTTTAGTAAGGGAAACGACCAACATCACAGCTCTTGTGACAGGCACACGCAGGCTGGCATCGAAGCTCTGCAGGTTATGGCGAAGGAGACATTCCAGCATTCAAGGGCGCATCCACGTACACGTCTATTCACATCATTCAAGTGACTGTAAATACGACTAATGTAAGACGCAAACAGACCTATAACATCGGTGCATCGCTACATGCCCAATTCCCATGCGATACGAGCTAAATTTCCGCCATCTCTCGCACGTTCGCGAGAGACGGCAGCGGCTTGCCGAGGCTCGAGCGCGGCTTACTCCGTTTTCCTCTTAAGCTTTCACAACTCGGTCGGGGGAGACTGCGGCGGGTACGCCACCTCTCGCTCCGAATCCTCCGCGGCCTCGAGGTCGCGCCCGGTCGCGACCTGCAGGGCGCCCCGGCGCCAGTGCTGCCCGTTGTGGCGGCGCAGTTGCTGGTGGTGGTGGTGGCGGCCCACGCTCGCCAGAGGCAGGGGCTCCGACGGCGGCGACTCGTCGTACGAGCGCGGGGTGTAGGTCTCCGTTGGCCGCGGTGGCGAGCAGGCTGCAGCGGCGGCGGCGGCTCCGTCGCCGTCTTGCCGCCACCGCTGCCCGCGCCGCTTCTGCACGAGCGTGGTGAGCAGCAGCGCCGCCATCACGAGCAGGAAGAGGCCGCAGGCGACGGCACCCAGCACCACCGCCAGCACGGCGGCCGACATGCTGCTCTCCTGCACCTCTGTGTGCGAGCGGGTGGGGTGGGTTGGACAAGGGACGAGTGCGTGCAGACACAAATATACAGATCCACCGTGTGGTTTTGCTGGGGGCAAGCGCTGTTCGCGAGCACCTAGAGGCCAGCATGGCACACGATGGGGCGGGTGCACGGCACCACACCTGGGCTGCCTCGGCCTCCATCGTGGTGATGTTTACGCACTGCACCTAGTACTCGTACGACACAGAGCCGATCACACCTTTGCCCGCTCAATCCGCAACAACGGCCACAATTCGCCACCGAGTGCCGGCGACGCCACACCAGGCCACACGGACTTTGCGGCCGCGCGTGCCCGAGACGGAGCGCGCGCGCACGCACGCACGCGCGCGCATAACGCGGGGAGCACCTTCGAGCTGCACCGTGGTGCAGCGCACGCCCTGCCACGCCGGGTCCACGTCCAGGAACCCGTCGCGGCAGCTGCACGTGTAAGAGCCCTGCGTGTTGCTGCACGCGGCGTTGGAGTCGCACAGGTGCTGCTCGGCCACGCACTCGTCCACGTCTGCGGCAACGCGCAACGAACTGTCAATGGTTCCGTAAAAAATCGGCCACGAAGAAATGTAAACGCAGAAAGTTTCCACACCACTGCAGGTAATGACGGGTAAAAACTCCAGTCTGGGATCACACATGCAACAGTCCCCGTCGCCACACGTACCCTTAACGCGCACGGCCAGCAGCTCGAGACTCGTGCCGTTGTCGCGGCTGCTCAGGAGGTGGTGGTGGTGGTGGCCGAGGCCCAGGAAGGCCTGCAGGTCCGAGCGGGCCCCCACGTGGGCGTGTGGCCGCAGGAAGAGCCCGAACTTGGTGAGGAACTCGGACGTGCTGATCATCCTGGTGGAGGGGCAAGGGGGCAGGTGGCAGCCACGTGGTCGCGAGCCGCGTAACAACGCGTCGGTTTAAATTTAAAATCCGCGAGCGTGGCGTATATAGCTTACATTGTTACAGTAAATGTGGCCACACTCTTTTGCTGCCCACAAGCCGGCTCTATTACAACATTTCTTGCGCACGGTGCTCAGCTATCCGAGTCAGACCGAAAACCTGCTTAGCCTCCGAAGATCTGACGAGGACGGTAACATTCCGGTTGCTTTGGTCACGGGTAACGGATACAATGTCATAATATGCCTACACACCAGTTGGAATGCCTGGGTACCACTTCGAGGAACGTGTCCTTATTGATGCTTTCCAGCTCAGACTTGTGGATCTGCGACGCAAACGGGGAACATTGGAGCAACATTGAGCACGATACAATCACACGCGTCGCCATCGTCACGCACAGCAAGATGTCGCGCCCCGCACCGATAGAAAACTGGTCCCGTGCGCTAACGTGTGCCAGACACGACGGACCACGGCGTTGCACCGTCAGCAGTGCAGACGACACGGTAACCCGACGTTGCCAATGAAGAGCAACTCTGCACTGGAGCCAACAATAGTGACAAACACGTGTACGTACGGACGGTTTGGGGATTAAACGGTTCGGATGATATTACAGATTTTCAGATCGAAGGGTTTTGGATCGTCGTTGGTTCGTTGGCGTCGTGCACCAACGTAAAATGTGTTGTGTTACCCATGCCACGCGACGCCACGTGTTACAATGATGGGAACCGTTTTGCCAGTACACCGCTTATTTACCTCATCTGGTAAAACCTGTATATTTTGCGTTTCAACATCTTAACACCTGTATCATTTCCAGAAAGGGGTATATGAAGCCTCCGGCTCTTTCGTCAGCATCACGTCTGGTTATTAACAGTCCGAAATTCCAGACTAAGCCACATTTTCAGATCGATCCAGAAACAAAATAGGCTAGCACATCCCCTAGCGGGCACACATCGAGGCGCCGGGCTCACCGACCGCTACGGTTTTGGTCGCACGACGCGTAAACAGCCAAAGCAAACGATGCCCGACGGAGCGCGGATCCTGCGATTTTCCGCGGCGCGTCCTCACCAGGTGCTCGAGGTGAGCCTTCAGGAGCTGCACCAACTCCTCCACCTCCACCTTCGTGTTGTTGCGGCTCCGCAGCGCCGAGTACACCGTCACTTCGAACCACGTGTACTCTGCGGCGACACGCGTCGTGTACAGACAAAGATTCTCCCTGTGCAGCCCCAACCGGAGGTCAATTACAAATACACTTCAACTTTATTTGTCAATTCTGCCGTATGTCCAGGACATATAGAGGATCGAAATACCGTTTCTCTCAGACCCCGGTGTTGGCATATACATGGACTGGAACACAACAACAACGGTTTAAAAATACTCGGTTGTATTTAAGCTGGAAGGATCCGTTGAGCTGTGTGGCTCTTTAACAGTTGTCCAGCGGAGAAGTTGCAACATCTCAGGGCAGCATTAGGGACAATCTAGTCGGGACAATTAACCTAGGCAGTACGTCCAAAAAATATGCTGCCTACGTACATCCTTGGTGGTGAACGGAAGCTGGTAACGGTTCGGTACAGCATCATGGTATGAAATGGGCTGAAGCATTCAATACAATACAAGTCGGGAAGGGGGTGGTGGCGGGGGTAGTTGAGATACAACCGGAGCGCGCGCAGTAATGTGCACGCAAACACTCCGCAGACGTCAATCAAAGTCAAATGTGTTCGTAGCGCAGTGTGCCGCCAACCACTGCAACACCGCTTCAACACACACAACATAAACCAGCGCGTGTGGTTGGGAGCCACCTTTTGGTTTAAACGGTCCTGCATGGGTGCGGTACGAAGGGCCCCTCGCTCCGCCAGGCTGCTGGTCGCTCGGGACGCCTGCATCATCGTGACAGGGGGGACAAGTCACAACACACACGGCCAGTGGCACGGATGGGCACGAGAAAACCAAGCAAACGCTTTGAGCCCCAAAGCGGGTAAAGGAGACAGATTCCTGAAAACGTGCAGGTGCACACAATACTTTGTCCCAAATGCTAATAAATAGAAGAAATCTCTACAGCTGTACTCTAGCCTCATGAAATGCTCAGGTTTTGTCTACATTCTCTTATCTCGCTGAAACTCTCGTCTCTAATTGTATCATCGGACTCGGATTTTAGAAGCTGCAATGACCCCACATATGGATTTCCATGCCTGTAGTCCACAATGAGCCAGCACTGCTACTGAAGTCCGTTACCCCCAGCCAGGCAGATTTAAAGAGAAGCACTTTTCACGTCTCGCAGTAATAGACTGGGAAACTGTAATTTAACATAGACTGGGAAACTGTAATTTAACATCGCGCTTGGAAGAATCGCGCTTCGAAGAATCGCAAAGAAGAAGAACTAACCGCCTCTCAATGACTAATGACAAATTAGACCTGTTCATGGGGAGGTCACCACAGTTACAATGTTAACTTATAGCTAGCTCTCACACCAAGCAGGTTTGTGCCTCGGTTAGTCCCCAGATGGGTAACACACAAGGCTTGCCAGGTGTTGTAGGAGCGGCGTTACTAGGTGAGGCCGGCGCACGCAGTGCCCAGTGTCAAACCTCTCACTTACGCGCGGTGGATTTGTCTCCGGGTTTTCACATTTTCACCCATATGACACTTATTAATTGTAACTGGCCAAACATCCCAATCGCAGCAGAAACCTCCTAAAAAACACACAAACCTTGCGGCTTTGCGAGATTTTAGTGAAAAAACTAATGCTCAACACGCTTTCACGGGCAACATTGGCCTAGGCAATGTCGGGCCACGTTGCCACCAATGATCCGGTCTGCAGGCAGCCGCCTCTACAAGCTGCACCTGCAGCCGGCGTGCAGCGTGCATCCCGGTGTGTACCAAGGTGCGGTTCTCCTCACCGTGCGACGCGGCCTCGTCCCCGGAGGTCCTCACCCTCTCGATGACGTGATCGATCTGACCCCGTCCCGGCGGAGAGAACAAGATGGACACCTCCTCGTCCTCGGACTTGAACGACAGCCTCGGGGAAACGGAGACGTCTTGCTCAGACGGAAAGGAAGACGTCGCGGACAGAAACGACCGATCTTCACCGTCCTCCTGGAGCGTCCCAGGTGGACTGACCGCCAAAGTTGTGCCGTTGTGGTTTTGTAACGGAGACAAATCGTGGACGGGCCGTTGGGTTTCAGGCTCTGAGGCAGCGGTGGTTGCCGAGTAAACGTGCTCCAGAGCTTCTGGTTCCTCCAATTCCGGTCCCAGTGGAGTGGGCACATCGTGAAACTCCGGTTCAGCCTCGAGCAGAGATTCCAGTTCCTCTTCCTCCTCCTCTTCCTCTTCCTCCTCCTCCTGGGCCTCCTCGGTGGGCGCGGAGGAATGCTCGTCCATTTCAACAACGTTCATCGTCGCCGCAGCGGCACCACCGTCCTCCTTGCCGACGGTCCGCGGGGCGGAGGTGACGTCCGCCTCCTCCGCACCGCTGCCAGGATCTTCTTGCGCCGCGTCGAGCGGGGACGGCTGGCTGGCGGTACGGCGATCGGGGCCGCGCTCCGTCGGTCCATCCTGGGCGGGTCGTTCTTCCTTCGCGGCCGCTGCCTGGCTCTCCAGGTGTTTGGCCACCGCCAGGAGCCACATGTTCCCCTGAGGTGCGGCCGGCCGGCGAGTCGACAGGGACAGCAGGTGAGGGACGGGCGACCCGGACGAGGCCCCGGATGACGGAGCAGCGAGCGCGTCGGTCTCGGCGTCCGATCTCGGCGCGTCCGTCGGCGGCGGCGGTCTCGGCGACTCGGCGGAGTCTCCCGGCGCGTCGCTCGGCTCGCGCGTCACGGCCTCCGTCGCACCGGGGGAACGATCGATCGTCTCGTCGGGAAGCTCACCGCCGCCGTCACCCGCCCGTTCCGTCTCGAGACTCGGTGTAGAAAGGGCGCCACGCGTGGACACGGCGCCAGCACGGATCTCCTGCGGCTGCACAGACTGCGCCGTTTCCACGATCGTCCCTCGCGGTCGACCCACGGTGGGCGTCACCGCCTCGCCGCCGGTCGCCGGTGTCGACGCCGCAGCTGCACGGCGTTGCCCTCCGAGCTCCTCTTCCATCTGCGTGGCTGCGGTGGACGACAAAACGGTCGCCACAGTAGACTCCTGGGCACGCTTCGCTTGAGGCAACAGCCAACGCCACAGGCTGCCCCATCTACCCTCCCCGGCAGAGTCTCCCTCCGCCGCCGCGGTCCCCTGCTCGTCCCCAAACCTCGAAGCGTCTTCGCGACCTTCGTCGTCCTCATGCGCATCACCATCATCGACGTCACCATCATCATCACCACAGCTCAGCTCCGAGAGGTTCACCGCGTCGTCGTCTCCGTCCAGGATGAAGTAGCGGCCGGTGAATCGCCGCGGTGGTGCGTCGGCGGCACCATCGCCGCCATCCTCCTCCTCCTCGTCGGCGCGACGCCGGCCGGCCACGAGCACGACGCTCACGCCGTCCCCGCGGGGGCTGTAGAGGAATGCGCCGTGTCCCCAGCACGACAGCACCACGGCGCTGGCGGGCCGGCGCGGAACCTCCTCCAGCACCAGCCGGTCGCTGTCGCCGCAGCACTCGCCGGGCCGCCCCGCGAACCCGCACACGCGAAGCAGCACGGCCTGGTCGCGCCGCGCCGCGCGCACCGTCCAGCGGCACGCGGCGCCCGCCTGGTACGAGCGCGGGAAGCCGGGCGACGAGAACGAGCCCGAGCGGCCGCGCAGTTCCACGTGGCAGTCGGGCGGCGGCGGCGCAGACTCGAGCGGGGCGGCGGGCGGACGCGAGCCTGCGGCGGCGCGCGCGGGAAGGGAGGGAGGCACGGGTTACGGGGAGTCCCGCGCGTGCGGGCGACGCGGCCGTGGCTGGCAAGGCCCGGCGAGCAAACGGCTCGGGTGCAAATGCAATTTGCCACCAGCGACGCGCGCGATGGTTTGAATTGAAATCGCGGTCGTTGGGTGTGTCTACCCAGCGTGGATGTTAACGCACGACACCAGGTAGCTATACAAGGTGGAGTTGATGCTTCAGGTAAAAAGCCACCGATGTTGGCCACAAGTGGGAATCTAACTTGGGTCGCCGGGTTCCTAGTACTATGCCTCTCACACCGCCACATCCAATACACAGACAGACACCTACGCCCTTATCAGTAACCCGGCCAGGGTGACCAACTCACCACACTTGTGGCCGTCAGCAGCCACCTCGCCGCCGCTGCTGCCGCGTCTCTCGAATAGGAGGAGGTTGTGGCCGGAAGGCCCCGCCGCGTCCCAGGGCCCGCCGGCGCCGCCCGCGCCCAGGGGCAGATCCACCCGGACGCGCAGCGGCCTGGCGGCGGGGCCCTCGAGGGGCGCCTGCACCCAGGCCCGGCGGCCCAGGTCCCGCAGGGCGGCCACGACGCGGCTCTCGGCCTCCCCGTCCTGGCCCGCGGGCAGCAGCAGGTGGAGGCGCGGGTAGCCGTCGCCCAGCTCCAGCACGTGCTCGCGCGCCGTCGCGACGAGCGACGTCGGCGGCGATGACGAAGATGGCGGCGGAGGAGACGACGGCAAAGGTGCCGGGGTTTGCGGGGTTTGCGGGGTTTGCGCCGCGGCGAGGCGGTTTTCGGAGCTGGTCAACCGAGGGGCGACGGCATCGCCGCCACCAAAGCCAGAACCGGCGGCGCGGCCATCGGCGGTCCCGGCGGCAGCAGCTCCGCTCCCGACGCCCTCGCTCAGGCAATCGACATCGTCGTCGCCACCTTCGAGACGCGCGGAATCGGAGCACCCGGCCCGGATCCAATCTCGGAGTCGCCGCAGCGTGCTCAAGTAGTTGTCCTCGTCGTCCGCGGGATTCGGACGCCTGCGCACCCCCGGCACCTCGTCGCCGGCCGCCGAAGCGACGCCGCCGCCGAAAGAGGCGACCGACGAGGACGCCGGCGCGCGGCGCCGTCCGAACGCGAAGTAGCGCAGCAGCACGGGGCTCGGCTCCGCGGCGCCGGCCGTACCCCCGCCGCCGCGCCCGATGGACTCCGGCACGACCGTCACGTGCGCGCCGCTCCACGGCACCAGCAGCAGGCGGCTGGCGGCGCAGCGCAGCCCGCACGGCCCCACCGACACCACCTGGGGAGCGGCGGCCGATGAGGACGACGGGCCGGGCGAAGGCCTCTCGGCGGGCGACGCCGACACGAAGGCGCGCTCGCAGCGGTCGGAGCGCGGCGAGCAGGGCGCCGGGCACGCCTGCACCAGCAGGCACGCGCGCGGGTCCGCCGAGCGCAGGGTCCAGTTGGACCAGGCGCTGGAGACGGCCGCGCCGACGGCGCCGGGCGCGGCCGGAGAGACGGGGCAGCGCGGGTCCAGCCACCCGGCGCAGCCGCGAGCGGATCGCTGGCACGGCGCCCGCGGAGGAGCCCGCGGGCTGAAGCCTGCGATCGCGAAGGAGAAGGCGCGGGGCGCGGGCGGCACGAGGGGAGGGACGGCGAGGTCGCCGGGAGAACGGTTAGAACCGCGGCTTCGATTCTCGCTTGGGGTTTTGAAGACGATAGGATGGCGTGCAAGTAGGGATTATCGGAGTGAAGCACTGGCGTACACGGTACGCCGAACTGTAGTTAACCTGAATTTTGTTTTGCATGGGCGGTGGTCCTCAAAATATCAAGATGTTTTAGACATGGTGTGGCACAAATCGCTTTACAAAGCGTAATTAAATCACTTTGTGAGGAATAACATTAGTTATTAAGATTTTTCAAAGTATCCTCCATCCTGTTCAATACACACGGCGCGTCTCACTACAGCGCCCAGTGTATGAAAATTAGTTTTGCCAAAACAGTGCAGCCAAACATAAAATAATTGTTATCGGTAAAGCAACATGTGCTGGGACCATGAATAGGGCCCCCAGATTCAGTAACGCATGTGTTAACGGAACCAATACATTTAATTTGCTCTGGTAACCATCGATAAAACCACCAGTTTTCTGAGTCTCAATGGGGCCCGAAGCGCACCCACCACCATCACATCCCCAATTAATCTGCGAGCAACCTCAGTGTGACCGCGAGGAGGCTAACATCACGTGTCGTGGTGAACCCAGTCGCCCTTCCCTCCCCAGGGCCGCACACACCTGAAGTCATAAAGAGCAGATTGAGTCCAGCTTGAGCCATAGACAATTCCACCTGCACAGATATCACATTGTTAACTGACCATAACTAAACACACAATGAGCACATCAATACCCCCCACACACACACCATCCCACGTGGCATTTACCCCACCGACTCGGGGCTGACGAGAAAAGCACAGATCCCCATCCTCATTGAAGCGTGGAGAAATATCCAATTCATCACATCAATATATTACAGCAAGTGCTATTTTTGTATGCCTGGCTGCACTGCGGACACGATAATCAAATCCTTCAAAAGCGCAAATGCTCTCTGCACAACACAAAGGCTTTAAACGTTTGATTTCGCCTGTACTTCCCACTTAATTATTCTCATTAAACTTCAGAGCCGGCAATATTCCCAAAAGCACACCAGGAACAAATCCAGGTCAACGACACGTTATCGACAAGCGACGTCAGAAGAACCTTGCCTGCATGAAACAAGACCGTCCGTTGGGCTAGATTTGATAAGCGACCAAAACTCATGATATCGCCATTGCGAGTCACCACCGTTGTCATTTTCATTCATTGCCAGAAACCGCTTAATCATGTACATGGTTGCGGTGAGCCGGAGCCTATCCCGGCAGACACAGGGCACAAGGCAGGGTTATACCCATGATGGGAGGCCAGTCCATCACCGTTGTCGGCGACGGTATTGTGGTCGGTCTCACTGCGTATTCCAATCCCGCACGTGGCGGAGCGCCTCACCTGGCTCGGCAGCTCGGCACCCAGCGCCCGGACATCCACGCCGCACTCCTGGGTTGAGGTCCGCGCCACGGCGACCAGAACCAGAGCCAGGCTCCAGACCCGCGCGGGTCCCATCACTCCAGTCAACAGCAGCAGAACATGTGTTTATACCACACGGCGGCAAAGCACCGCACGCGCGTTACCACCAAGCTTGAACCCCGACTAAAATCCGTCACGTTAAACAACAAAGGCTGTATCAGTTTGGCGTAAATACACGAGGTGTTAAGATATTCGAACACGAAATAGACACCGGTTATAAACACACACCGGGCCTGGATTCACCACACATACTTATGGTAAATATGCAAAAATAATGTTCTAATGTGTGTTAACATCGGAACAGCTGGATTTATGCCAGAAAGGGTAAAGGAATTTCTCGACACGGCTATCCCGAAAGAGTAATTCTCATACATAGAGCCGTGAAAACCGATATAGGGAAGGGTAACGCCTTTTATACAATCTCTTGATACGGGCAGAAGCGTCCCATAGTTATCGAAACCCACCGCCACGCAGGTGTCCGTGTTGTCATTACCTTTGGGCGGATGTGTCTGTGCTTGTGGAGACGCATTAACTACATGCAAAGGACTATACACAAACGGGCGGCGATCTTTGCCTGCAACTAAACTTCTTCTGTCGGGGTGGCGCAGCACCTTGTACACAAACAAGGAACGTGAAACCGACCCAGCAACGTGGGCGAGTTGAGGCGTTTTCTTAAATAGGTGCCCGGTTTGACCTGCTTCGTAGGCAATTAACTTCATTCAATTAAAGGGGCGCCGCCACCCCCATGTTACCACTCAGATCAAGTGGTGTGATGAAGGTGAGTGATTCTAAACACGTGCTCGCATCACCTCTTGTGGAACGGGTTGGTCCGAGGTACCCTCTAGAACACGTGGTTTGATGGCGAGCGAATTATATATTCCGAACACGTGGATTTGATAGGCGAGCTAATAATAATAATAATAATTCAATTTATATAGCGCCTTTCACCCGAGGGTCACTAATAAAGACGTATACGCAACACGTGGTCAAAATTAGATGCTCAGGTCACGTGGTTTGATAGGTGAGATATTGAAAACATCTGCTTTATGAATTCTGTTTCGGAACACGTGTTCAGAATGACCTAGTCTTAACGAGGCCCTAATTAAGCACGTGGCGTAAATGATTAAGATTACTCTGGCCGAGCCCCAACAATCTGTCCCACCGACCAGTATATATTTTTTACACCAGGTCCCATATTGGTGGTGGGGTAAACTGTGGGTACGCCAACCTTACAACCGGTGGGCCGCGAGCCCCACCTAGTGGCCCGTGGAGACCAGACCACAACTGGACCAAGTGGGCCTTGAGGTTTAAAATGTTGAGAACACCTGGCATAGGAGACCAAATATTCTCTACAGCGTCCCCTAGCGGAGGGCCCTACGCAGAGCAAGCAATAGAGGTTGCTGATCGGTTATTTAAGCCGCCTCGCCAATTGACTGTTCGCACGTGATATTACTAATTGCCACTTGAGTCGGTTACAAGTTCCTATCATGCTCGCTTTGGAAAACGCTTACAGCTTTACCGATTATAATAGTAATTTAACATTTATAACGCGGACATATTCATTCAACATCCTGTCACTATGTTTCCGAACTGCGAGATTCTGAGCTGCACTGATTGGGAACTGGAGAGAACTTTACGCGTGGGGTTTCTCAAAAAAAATAATCACCACTGGATGATAATGGTTGCGTAAGATGCGCCATATAAATGGGTACTGCATTACTGTTGTCTGCCGGGATAGGCTCCGGTTTCACCGCGATCCTATCCCGCATTGCGAGGCCTCGTGTGACCGTGGGCCACACGAAACGAAATCGCGGCCCTTGGGCTCCGCTCCCCCTGCTTGAGTTATGATAATTGCTCTGAATAACCGCTCTTTCGGGATAGCCGCATCACTGAGCGCTCCCGCTCTCTCCTTCGCGACGTCTCACCTCCCACATTGGAGGCACCAGGCTAACGAATGATGAGCAGTACAATGAAAACGCGTGCAGAGGTTTGGTCGGTAGGAGTGTGGCTTTAATGCGTAACATTTTAATTCCACTTCGCCATATTGGCAGGAAGTTCTCAGGGTGGAGGTTACACCGCGGATTCATTAAAGGTGGATGCGGTACATTCAAACATATACGATGGAGGACTTGGAAGCGCACGACGATGGTAAGCACGTTGCCCCCAAGACTCAGCTGTTGAGCATGGACAGAGATTTGAGAAGACTGGGATTTTAAAGTCAACATCAGATACTAATGCTGAACAAGAGAACGGCCAAGACTCGCCTCTTGAAATGGACATATCTGGACATGCCCTCCGTTGCCCCTACGCTATTGTATTAAATAACAATCTTATTTTTTTAATACATTAACTGTATACATCATGAACACGCTCGCAGCTTGTCGTTATCACTAACGCGGAGTGTGTACTGTTTAGATATTTTACTTGTTCTTACCCTGTACGATACTAATAATACGTTCAATCCGCTCTTCTCACGCGCAAACATTTGTGGCGGGTCCATTCATTCTCAGCCCTCGCTTAATCCAGTACAGGGTGAACTCGATCCTATCCCGGGATAGGGCGCAAAGCAGGGCTATACCCATGATGGAACGCCAGTCCGCCATTCTTCAGGGGGCAACTTAGTCAGCAGGCCAATTAACCTAGGCAACAGCAGATACGGGCAGAACATGCAAATGCCACACAGACAGGCACCCGGGCCTGGAATCGAGCCCCAGGTCCTTCTTGCTGAGGTGGCAGTGCTACTCACCGCGCCACAGCGCCGCCCTGCGGAGAGTTCATGAAAATGATTTTTAGCTTGCTAGAGGGGCTTGGGGTGGCCTTCATTTAGCAGCGGAGCCAGCGTGGTTGGTGAAAATGTTCACGCTTGGGATGCCTGGCCTCGTTTTCCGCAGATGTTTTCGTGGAAAACACATTGGTCGATAAAGCAGTTCATTTTGGTAACAATTCCCCTTAACTATTCGTATTATGGGGCGGCACGGTGGCGTAG
>JAZEWU010000029.1:5816786-5832234 GCA_036362915.1 Geotria australis | reverse complement strand
GACTGTGCTCCATTGCCGGTTAGGGTCTCTCAAACACATCTTCATGATCATTACCAGCACCGCAATCGTCCCTTTGTGGTCGTAATATCAGCTCTTTCGGGATTCTCGTGTCGTAGAAGAGGAGGGAATGCTCGACACGGCTATCTCATAAGGAGCAACTCTTAAGAGCAATTATCATACATCTAGACGTGAAAACCTACATCACGACAGCCCTCTGTCGATAGGCGTTAATGAATGAAGGCCTTCCCACGCCGCGTCGGTCGTGGGCGCTCTATGACCATACTTCACCACGCCGGTCAAGTGCACGTTGCTGATGACCACGTTAGAATGACAGAGGCTCTTTAGAGATAGCGCACATTGCTCAGCACCACCTCGCGTGGCACAAGCTACGAACCGAAACGCGTAATAAACTATAATTAACGATACTGCAATTAACATGCGACATAGGTTAAGTGTCCTGCTGACAAAATTGCCCCCGGTGCCCTGTGATGGACTGGCGTCCTATGATGGGTATATCCCTGCCTTGTGCCCTGTGTTTGACGGGATAGGCTCCGGCTCACCGCAACCCTGTACAGGATTAAGCGGTATCTGACAATGAATGAATGATACTGCAATTAACATTTACTGATTGCCACAGGAACGCATCATCAGTCATCATCAGCCAGGGCGAATCCACTGCTGGATGAAAGCCTCAGCCTCACCCTCACGACCCCGCGATGTAACATCCACCTGGCAGCACCTGACCCCCTCTAGCCTCTACACGAGATGGTTCCATCGCTCCATCTCCACAGACGCGGCTCGCTGAGGAAAACTCGGACCAGGGCCGATATAAAACCCACCGAAATTATCATGTTACGTTCGCTCAAAAGCCACAAAGCACGGAACCCGTTATGCTTGACGTGAACAAATTACACCGATCATAATAACAATACAATCGGTAAGGTTTACTACCTTAACATCCATCCATTGTCAAAAACCGCTTAATCCTGTACAGGGTTGTGGTGAGCCGGAGCCTATCCCGACAGACACAGGGCGCAAGGCAGAGCTATACCCATGAAGGGACGCCAGTCCATCACAGGGCATCTTAACTAATAACAGCACGTTAATTCACCGACGGTTCAGGTTGTACCCACCAGTGCCAGTTATTCACATTGGTCGCGTCTGCACGCTCTTCCACGATCCACCGCGGGTCTCCCTCGCCCCACTTGGCCATTTGTGCAATCGTTACAGCTGCTCGAGGGACGCGGGAAACGCGCCACAAGGACGACCGCCGATTATTAACAAGGTGTTTAAATCGCCGATGCGAGTTTGAGACGCGCGGGTTAATGTCTCTCGCTCCAGCAGAGGGCCGCCGCCGTGAACCGGAAGCACAGAACCTTCCAGACTCGACGCCCCCTTCCTCCCCTCAACAGGAAGCGCCCGAATCTCCGAATATAAGACGCACTGGAATATAAGACGCACCGGAATATAAGACGCACCCTTCCCTTCCCGACCCAAACCCCTCAAAAACGCCCTAAAAACAAACCACCGTTTGTGTGCTGTTGTGTGTATAGGGGGCATACAAAAACTGTCCCTCACTCATACGGCACCTTCCTCCCCTCAACAGGAAGCGGCCGAATCTCGGAATGTAAGACGCACGGGAATGTCAGACGCACCGGAAAGTAAAACGCACCCCAACCTTCTCAAAAACGTCCTACAAATAAACCCCCGTTTGTGTGCTGTGTGTGTATAGAGGCATACAAAAACTGTCCCTCACGCACAGATGCCGGATTATAAGACGCAGTAATGTTGGTTTATTATGTAGGAGCTGGGACTATATGATGCTGAGGTTTGCACATTTATTTCAGCCAATGCCACGGAAAAATACAATGGCACAACGCGCACTTGAATTGCACACGAGAGGGCATTGATTTTCTACACGTACTGCAGGCCCCACTCTCCCAAGCAAAGACCAACAATGCGACGGATGCATAATTTAACAACTCTGTTTTCAGAGGAACACACGACTTCACCATATCTTTGTACAGTAAACGTGAGCGACATGGAATCCTTCTTGTGCGAGAACATCAGCCAGGTAGGTGCTTGTGGCAGTACAGCAAATGGATTATTAGCTCTCTTCTGTATTCTGTCTGTAAAGGGATTGAGTGCTACCTCTCTCGCACACAAGAGCACTCCGCTTTCCCCAAGTTTGTATAAACAATCGTTGGTGTAGGACAACAGAGCTCGGGTAATTGTTGGCGTTGATTCCCTGTGCCTTCCCGATTGTCGTTTCCCGCGCCCCCGAATCATTCTCACGAGTGACAGGAAATCGCGCCCCTTACAAATTCAGTTTTTATCATTAATAGCATTATTTTGACCCATCACCTACTGGGATATGTTTACTATTGTCCACTGCAAATCAGCTGACTGATATCTGTTGCCATCACAAGGAGCATAGTGTCCGAGGTTTCGCTCCACATGCCGAATTCAGTTCCCGAAGCTCGCAGCACGTACAATGAAACGTTTGACATCGCGTGGCAAAACCCAAAAACACGCTGAGGATCAATACAACACATGTGAAAGCCTACGCAGTAGGAGCCATTGCAGGTAAAACTTAGTATCTGCTAGTGATCTGCAGATCTATGCATCTTGAGCAGAGCCACAATCATTAAATGAAGAAATGCTAAACAAACCAGTAAACGCCTGCGAGTCGACTGTACATGGAACATTCATCAATAAAAATGACGCACAAATAGCTTCAATTCCACCTATGCAAACAGCCATTATTGGGAGTGCTTGAAAAGGATTCCTCACAAAGTGGAGAGTGGGCAGTTTTCATATTGATAACAAAAAAACATTTTGGTTTACACTCAACTCATCTGACTTCGTTAACCATCAATTATTTTTCCGAAGGGAGTAAGGCAACAATTTGACCGTTACGCAGTGACTTGCTGAACATGTCTGTGTCTTCACATCATGTGCCGCTCATCAACACAACAAACGTCATCACGAGGCAACGCTACGTTGACGCATCGATCTCCCGCTGCGATTGGCAACGTGAAAAATATTTTGCAAAACTGTACGACGGGTCCTGGATGGTCAGTCCGCTTGCTTCTCCGTGTCAGGAGACTCCAGACTGGGTGTCAGCAGGCCGTGAAGTTGGGCCACGCGGCTCCGAAGTGGTGGCCTTGGCTCAGTCGCGCGGTGTGGCTTTTGTGCCGTTGAGGACGATGGGAGCCAAGCGCAGAAGTGTACGCGGTGCGAGCCTAAGCAGGTGCAACATGAGCTCGGCGAACGTCCCCATGCCTATGGGGATGAAAGACGAGGGGGAAAAATCGTGCACATGCATGTTATTTTGCAACGCTTTTGAACAAAGCTTAGTTTGATTTTCCACGCCAAGGATTCTTTAGCGCCGAATAATTATCACTGCTTTGCAGAGCACACTTTGGGCAAAGTTGTCATACCCGGTGTAAAACACCCAGTACCTATCCCACTGTACTTTTCGAAGAGTCACTGCCAAAAATGTCACAAACTATATAGAAAAGGGAAAAAGGGGCAGCTGACCACCGGTGAGTGACTGCAGTGAATAAGTGACTGAAGGATTATCACTCCACCCAACTGATTGATGTTGAATTCTAGAAAGTACCGTAGAGTGAAATAACTCAACTCAATCGTTAATAATACGGGAGGGAATATAACACTAAATTGATGGTTGCTCTTCAGAGCTGTTCTTTCAGGATAGCCGTATCGAGCGATCTCCCTCTCTCCCTCGCGACGTTTCGCCTCCCACGTTGGAAGCATCGTGGGAGGCGAAACGTCGCACGAGAGAGAGAGGAAGAGCGCTCAGTGACACAGCTATCCTGAAAGAACAGCTCTGAAGAGCAACCATCGTGAATCGAGCCGTGAAAACCTACATCGTAACACTAACTTTACCTTTGAACTGCTCACCTTCATTAACCGTGGGACCGAAGAAGGCCGGCGTGGGCAGGTCGTGCATCACGAGGAAGGCGGCCAGCATCCCGAACTGCGAGCTGGCCACGGTCCTCCCGAGCAGGTACGATTTCACAGCCGCGGAACCCGCTTGGGCTGCACGCACACGCAGAGACAGACGACGAGAAAATCAACAAGTTAGGTAGAAACCGTGCGTGCGCCGGCAGAGCGTTACGCTTTTCAACACGCGTTTTGTCCACACACATGTACGATTTCATTCGCGGTACCGAAGCCGACAGCTCTCAAGGTAAAAAGCATTTTTTTTTTATAGTTTGGAAATTTTTGGGAAACCCTAGGATAAATTCCTAATAGCAATAGAACTTTAAATTAGAGTGTAGTTCATACTGAATCATCTTTACAAGCGTTATAGTGCCCCCACTTTCCTACGGCGGCTGGTTGATCAGCAACATTTGTATGTTTACGTAGCGAAAACCAGTGGAGTAGTTGGGTGAATATCTGAAACACTGCCAGCAAACCATCAAAGATGGCGGTGCCGCGACTGCGTAATACACGGTTTGCGGCATAGACTCATACGGAGGATCATACACTCAGAGATCCACGGTGTCACCCAGAGACCCACAGACTTCCACAAAGATCTTACAAGTGAAAATGATGTTCAACTTCATACTATGTATGTATATCTATCCGTGGTTTGAAATTGGTGACCGCCATCGAAATATCGTCTGTCGGTGCAGGAGGAGACCGGCGGATTTGCGACGCGGAGGCCTGATCCGTACGCGCGCAGACACGTGCGTGCACTCACTCTGCAGCCACGTGTCCAGCGCCTGGTCCACCGCACCCTCCATGGCGTCGAGAAACTCGGGCACGATGAGCGGGCGGGCCTTCCCGTCTGTGCCGGGGCAGCCGGCTCCCGCGACGGCATCCGCGGTTGCCCCGGGCGACCCCGCGACCCCGTTACGCCCGCTGAACTCGAGCAGCAGCCGAAGCTGCCAGAGCGCGGTGGTGTCGGGGATGCTGGGCGACTGCAGCATCCGCGTCGCCTGCCGGGTCGGAGCGGAGCGAGGGGTGAGCAGCGCAGATACCGGGAAACAAACCAAGCGGCGAACCACTTTTGCACGTCACCCACGGCCAAGATCTAACGGATGATCGGTGGTAATAATGGGTCTGGGTGGGACAAGGAAGGCCGGTTTTAAATTTAGAAGAAACACAAGCCCGCTTACTTTTCTTAACATAATTAAACCTGTCCCCAGGGTTCAATTCCCGATTCACGTGCTTTTTTTGTAGAGTTTGCATGTTCTGCTCCCTATCTGCATGGGTTTTTTTTCCAGGTACTTCGATTTCCTCTCACAGTCCAAAGACATGCTGCCGCCTAGGTTAATTAGCCTGATGACTAAATTTCCCCCGGTGTCCTGTGATCGACTGGCCCATTCTTGGTATAGCCCCTGTCTTGTGCCCTGTGTCTGCGGGATAGGCTCCGGCTGACCGCGATCCCCCACAGGATAAAGCGGGCAGGGTGGCGCAGTGGTAACATCTGCGCCTCACAGAAAGAATGGTCTTGCCCGAGCAGGTTCGATTCCCGCCTTGGGCGCCTTTCTGTGTGGAGTTTGTGTGTTCTCCCCCTGTTCTGTGTGGGTTTCCTCCGGGCTCTCCGGTTTCCTCCCACAACTTAAAAAAAAATACCCATTAAATAATTGACCGATAACATCCTAATAAATAGGAAGCAGTGTGTGGCAATATGGGGCCGGAAAACCGCCTGGCTGTCTCCTCCGCCTTTCTGCGCTTTCCTCGCGCCTCCGAGTCGTTCTCTCGTCGATTGGGTACCTTCGACAGTGAACGAATATGTGCGGGTTATATATTTAAAATTATTATTAATTATCTGCACATCCACAGTGCCTTTATTGAGCGAGCGAGCGCCTCGTCAATACGAGGAGATCGTGCCACAGAGACGAAGGTTCCGCGATGAAACCCCCACCTGGTAGGCGGCCATGTAAGTGGGCAGCAGCTCGGGCTTCTCCTGCGTTACACACTCGTACAGCACTGACGACAGCATGGCGCACACCTCGCGGCCCTGCCGGCGGCAACGCACGGTTACACAGTGTCGCGTGCCAACGACGAAACCCGCTCCCACGACCCCCAGCACGCAATCGCTCTGAAGAGCTGCTTCTTTCGAGATTTCCTCTGTGTTCGACACGGCTATCCTGAAAGAGAAGCTGTTGACAGCAGTTTTTATACAGAGCCATGAAAATATACATCAACGCGGTAGGTTACCCCTCCCGCGCCCCGCAAGGTTTTTTCAGTAAGGTGTCTCACGGAGTTCGATAGCTTCGTCGGTTATTGTGCAAAAGTACCATCAGAAATTCGTCTGTGAAGTTATCGTTTGAAGACGCTCAAAGGACGGTTTACTCAGCCTACGGTCTGAAGGCCCTATTGTAGATAAGCCATTTAAAGATCCCAACTGAAGCACCTTCTGTCAGTTTGACTGCCAAATATCCGATCACATAGCGGTCTGCTAATTTAAAGACACAACATGGAGTGACCTCTTGTCCAAGTGTCGCATCAGAAGACGATCTGTTACAGTCTATTGCACAAATACCCCCATCTGAGACTGAACTGGCAATCTAACATCTAGACATGTCCACAGAGTGGTAAGGAGTCAACTGGGCATCTCTCACCTTCTCAGAGCTCTGGACAGGCTTGCAGAAGTGCTCTGCGAAGGCCAGGATGGCTGGGTCGGAAGAAAACGCTTGAATTGCTTCGGGCTGTTACAAAACAAAACTGAGTTATCACTAAGTCCACCCTCATTGTCTATCCATCGCCTCCAAATTGTTATTCTTTATTAATGCAATGGAACTGTATTGGTCACCCGGACTCTCTGTAGCTCGGGGCTCTGGTGAGTGAAGGTCTGGGCGAGGAGGCTGCGGTAACCCATGGGGTCCTCGGCAAACGACAGGTGCCCAGCGCGTTTCTTCACGTACAGACGTCCGTCCCTCTGCAGCATCGACCTGGGAAAGGCACAGTGACGCACGTGGCATTGGGTCAGGGCACTGACGGATGGTGGGGGTGTTGAGAGGCTGGATAATTTTGTTATCGGTAGGTACGGGAATCCTTTCCTTGCTGAGGGCCGAAGAGCACTTTTAAATACTTTTGGCAACAGGCCACACGTTAGCACACACCTTGCCGTTATTCGATTGTAAAACAAAATTCTGTGAATCACATTTGTGGCACGAATGCGATGCGTAGGCACGCGTCTTCCTCGTTTGCCTTCCCCTTCGGTTTATACCTTCCCTCTGACACGAGGTCGGGTGCTCTCCGGTCAGGTGTGCTCTGGCAGCTTCGCGAGATGCTCACCTGAGTTCCTGCGCGCTGTTGCTCGTATCGATGGAGATCTCCCAGTGACGCGGCCCCTTCACTTTAACCTGGTTTGAGAAGAACGCTTTAGAACAGAGACACGAGTTCCCCCATTTACTCTCGGGATTATCGGCACGTGATGTTAGCGAGCATCTATTCAGACAGGTTCCCGAACAACAACAACCGCCGTTCGCCACCAAGCGGTGGTGACGTCACCACAGTGCTCGTGACAAGCTAAGTGCACATTGAGGCCAGGTGAAGTGTCAAAGGCCCGCTGGCAGGTGGTCACGGGAAACACCCAGGTGCCATGGGTTGCCTCACTGAGATGACTGCCAGTCCCTTAACAAAGATAAAGATCTCCCATATAGCCTTAACAGACTGTAGGGGCAAGTGCCGTTAGCGAGAATCGCCTATGAAGGCCGACACGGCACACACACACACAACCCTGTGGGGAGAAACTCCAGCGACAGCCGCAGCAGTACCTCCTTGAGAAGGTGGAGCTCGGGCAGCAGGGTGGGAGCCATGAGGTCCACGGACATCTCGTCGTACCACATGGTCGCCTGCAGGTCAAGGGGTCAGGAAAACAAAATAGAAGGCACACCCTGCTGATGAGACTCGGGGAAGTCAAAACTGGTCCAGTTTTCCTGCTTAACAACAAACGCCGCTGGAAAACACCGGCATCATACGGTGAACAGGTTGATGGTTACGACATTATACACATCCGCTCTTGTCTGGACATTACTCTATCTTGTAGTTAAGATGCAAACCAATCGATCATTTAGGTGACATTTACAGTATTTTACGCATAAAAAATACACTTTTTTTTACTCGATATCGGAAAGCAAAAAGTTTGGGCCGCCGTGCCTGGTAGGTGGCGCGGATTTTTGCGTAGCAGGGCAAGCCGGTGTCCACGTCGACGGGAACCAGGAGCCGCGGCTCCACCGCCAACACGTACAGGTGGCGCAGCGCCTGCAGGTGGTACCTGCGGGCGGCGGCGGGCAGGTCACACACTGATAACAAACGCACGAACGAATGAGTGGCTGCTGAGCCGTGTAGTCATCGGCTTTGAGAGAACGGCTCGAGGCTGCGAGGAGCTTCGGAGAAGGTTGGGTGGCCACTCACCTGTTGTCGGTGCTGTGGGCCGGGAAGCGGGGGTAGAGGGCACACAGCAAGGCGGCGATGGCAGAGTTGGACGTGCTGAGCGAACACCTGCAACGGGGGACAAACGGAAACACTCCGTCTCAACTCCCGCACGGAGATCCCGACCGGGCTGGTTTGCAACCACGGAGGTCACGGTGGTCACGGACATCACCAAATGGAGTGACGGTGAAATCCTGGAGGCGGTTGCAAAGATGGGGAGGTTGAGCCCTGGCACCAACTCGGATACAACTCCGCCACTTACATTAGTCAGGGATAAGAATTGAACTCAGGTTGCCGGGCTCATGATCAAGAGAACTACTGCACCAACACTCCAACAACACATGTACGTGGTACAGTCCTTTGTCAATCCACTGCTGGATGAAGGCACCCCAATACCTGTTGTTCATGGGGGTGGTTTTCCCATACTTCACCACGCTGCTGGCAATACGTGTGGGTTGGTGAAAGGAGAAGGCCAGGGCTGAGTCAGATATCGCTCGGCACTGACATTAGTCAGTCATCGCTGCTTCTCAATCTCGTACATCCGGGTTCGTAGCGCCACTGCGCTAACCTCTGCACCACCCTTCCAGCCACGACCAGCCCAACACACACCCCCACTTTAATATTGCTCTCGGCGGCTTCACTGGCTGCCGAGTTGGTGCAGACCGACCTGCCGGCGCCGAGGAACAGGAATCCCAGCGCCATGTGCGAGGCCATGTGTGCGCCGTAGTTGAGCTCGCCGCCCGTGCGGTAGTGCATGAAGCGGCACAGCTGCAGCGCCTGCAGGTTCCCGGTGCCGGCCATCACGAGCGCCAGGGCCAGCAGCGTCACCGACAGGCACGACTCGAGCGTGTGCCGCCCCACCTGTGGCGGATTGGGTGGAGGAGGAGTGGAGGAGGAATCGGGATTGGTTAAACCGGCACGGGCGGAACACTGTAACACAGTGTGACCGAGCGCGTTCTGCGTTAGAATCAAGATTTGCTGCAAAATCGAAAACAGACCCATTCGTGAGTGCCCGGTGAGTGTGGCAATGACGCTGGCATCGGTGATGGATGCTGTTCGCAAGCCGCTTGGAAGTGATTTTAAATCGTAGGTTGAATTATTTTGCACGGTACGCAGCTAACCGCGCACATCTGAGGTGAGGAAGAAGAACAAGCCTCAGTGTCAAAGTGTCCACAGTGTTACGGATACGAGGTGGCGTTCAGCATTCGTATGGTATGTTGTTGGTAGGCCTCATGTGGCTGCGGGTCACGTGAAGCGGCAGGTCGTACTCGGCCCGTGCCCACGTAGATTCCCAAACCACCCATTCAAGCGTCCAACAAGTCGCCTCAGAAAGGAATAAAATCAAGACTCAACAGAGCAAACGCTTACCAGCTCCACGACGGGGTCGCTGGTCATGCCCAGGAACCTCCGCGCACACTTGTGCTGCAACATGGAGAGATCGCACAGTTTCACACACGGCTTTGTGAGCACACGCGGCATTGAGGCCTGTGACAAAGTCACCACGCGCTGCCTCAGGGGTGTAAACATAAATAGATGTTCAGTATCACAAAAGAAGATACTGAGTGAGGTTGCCAGCTCTTTACTGGATTCCTGCAACAAAACAATCGCCTCAACGCTCACTGAGTAGGAATCGCTTTTACTTTTCATTTCGTTAGTTTTCTTAACGCATAACAACACACAGTGAACGTGTGCGCGTGTTTAGGACAGCGTACCAGGCAGGTGCAGGCAGAGTCGTTGGCCGATCCGGCAAATCGAAGGCCCATGGCCATGCACGCACCAGCGATGATATTAACGTGGGCCTGCCTGTGGACAGAAATCTCGCAGTTTGGAAACGTGTGTTCACAAACGCACGTTCGCGTGCAAAGCAGGTAATTTTTCAAACACCCGTGATTCAACTGTGTTCTCAAAAGTTGCAAGTTTATGGTTTTGTTACATGTTTTATATGTGACATTCCAATTACGAGAATTGAAAACCATGTTTCGAATAATTGACTTGCGATAAAAAATATTTTGCAGGGCAAGTAGAAAGTGCGTCCACATCCGCGGCGAGCTCACCACATGGTCTGCAGGTTGACGTCGTGCTCCAGGACCTGAGCTGCTCCATTCTCCACATCGAAGTCCAGTCCGTACTGCCGAACGATCTGTACCAAGGGAACAAACATACGGCTGGTTAATAATACATCACAATTAATACAGTAGATCTTAGCGGCAATCGTAGAGACAACTGGACTTGGGAGGAGGTGGGAGGGCAGCGGCTGTGGCGTCTCCCGTAGGGTTGGTGGAAGCGGGCATCCTCACCGCCGGCACGTTGCTGTTGATCCACGCCTCCGTGGGCAGCACCTCGTCCCACATGATGAGCCCCTTTGCCAGAATCTGTAGGGGGGCAAGGGTGAAACGTCAAGGGCCATTGCCTCTTTGGAAATTAAACAACTGTTGTTTTTCTTTCATGAAACTGCGCTGGCAGTAGTGTGCGAGCGTAAATAATTAACTCAACGCCGATCGCCTAAAACACATTTGATTTGTACGTGAAGACACAGAACAGAGTCTAGTTTACGTTACAAACAACGACAAAACAAACAAAAACCCAGCTAGATAGGGGGCTCGACGCGGACTCACCCGCAGCATGAGGAAGTCCGGCTTCACGAAGTCGAGCAGGTACTGCGTTTCTGGTGCCTCCAGCCAGTCGGCTATTGACCTACGACGCCAAGTATTGCACACGCGTCGCTCGGTTAGTTGCACAGCGACACAGCCATCCAACTACAAGCACTGAGCGTGTGGCGGAAGGGAAGCCCTGTCGGCATAGGCGGATGAGATTGACGTCTTGATGGACAGGGAAAACAAACGGCTTTCGTGATGCATGCTATTGTCAGTGATGGGGATGTGGGACATATTTCACTTAAATGCTGCTGTGGACCGATTGCTTTGTCAAGACTCTTGTCCAATGGAAGCATTGGAAACGAGCCTGAGAATTGAGAGCTGCTCTTCCGGGATAGCCATGGCGTTTTACCGCCAACGTTGGAGGCATCACCAGGCTCCACGTGCTATGTAGCTGGCATCACCTGTTGTTGGTCTTCAGGTAGATCATGGCCAATGCCAGCGTGGCCCCTGGGCAGGTGACATCCACGTTCACGCTGTCTCCTTCCTGCGGTGTCACACACACAGGGAGCGAAGGGACCAAAGGCCGTGTCACCGAGCACATCTCTCTCCATAAGGAACCCAGAGATCTGAGTTAAATTCCTACCCATGGATGATATCAGTGGCAAGTAGTGTCTTAAACTGTATTGAGTCTTGCGTATGTCAACTCAGCCTTGGCTGTCCGGCGTGGTACGAGTGTAGTACTGGGATCATTTTCACCTTTGACTATCGTGTGCCAGTGCGTGACTGTGCGTGGGGAGCAATAGCGTCGTGGTTAGCGGACCGTGTTACGAATCCAGTGACCCAGGCTTATATCAGTGACGACTGATATCTGAACTGGTCTTGGGCCTCGCTTAGGTTGACTCAGCCTTAACAGGTTCCCGGTGCAGTGTGTAAAAATACATCCGTCCAAAATACGTGGTGCCGGATACACGACCCGCTTCGACGAGCGCGTGGCGCGGCCGCCGACCTTGATCTGGTAGCTCGGCGACTTGTGGCGTTCGCGCGACGCCCCCGCGGCGCTCCGCCGGTGCCCGCCCACCATGTACTGGTACAGCTGGTCCGGCACGTTCAGGTCCGACATGCCGATGAGGTTACTCCCGTGCTGGGGGAACGGTAGGGAAGGGACGGAGAAGGTCAAACATCCCGACATAGGACCGTGGAGATTGGGCGATTGTTGGTACCGGTGACGGGATTGAGGGGTTGTGGCCGCCATCCCGCTTGTCTGCGGTTTCTGGCGACGCCTGGTGAAATCCGTGCGCTTTAAACATTATACAGAGTTTTGAGATGACGCTATATACTGGGTGGGCCACAAATACCTGACGCATTTACGTTTAACGTACTTTCCAATGCATCGGTTATTTCTGCACCCGCATCCCCCCTTTATGTGTAAACTACAAATCAAATAAAAAAAATAGACCTTTTCGGCGCAACAGAACGGGGTCGGCAGTACAGAGGGAACAGGTGGCGCAAGTTTGGAAGAACACCAGTCAAATTCAAAGGACTATAAGACGCACGGTTTTTTCCCTGTGCATTAAACCAAAAGTGGGGGACGCATCTGGGACGAGCGCACCATCCCGGAGGTTTGTGTGTGTGTCGCTCACCCCGAGGCACACCATGCCGAGACCCAGGCCGGCCGTGAGCGAGTACGACTCGCGGTCCGTGCAGTTTTCCATCTCGGGCCCCGGCGCGCGCCCTGCCGGGAGCCGACGCGTCATTGGGTTAAAAATCGGTGATCCGGACACACGCGGAAACATGCTACGGTGTACCGTACGGCAGGGTGTTCCCAAGCTCCAGTCGGCGTGAACCACCGTAGCGCACGTTTGCACGTTCAAATACGAGTGATGTTATCACGGACTGCGGGAACCTGATAGCTGGTAAACCCGTGTACATTGTGGGATAAAGATTCCCTTATAGCTATAAGACCGGCTTACCTGTGTGTCCCCCCCAGTAATGATGATCCTATAACACAGCAGCTACTCAAGACTAGTTCTGAGAATCATCACTGATATTTGCCATGACCAATGGCCGTGAGCGGGATTCGAACTCGGGTCATTGCCAGGTTTGTAGCCCAGCGCGCTCTAACCGCCGCGCCACACACACACGCGAGCTCGCGCCCCCCTCGCGCCGCGCGGCGCGCCCCACGCTACCGATCTCGTTGAGCAGCGTCTCGGTGATGTGCCGGTGCGCCGTGCCCTGGTAGACGAGGCCCACGGCCATGGCGGCCGCCACCTGCACGCCGTGCGCCACGTCCATCTCCGTGGTGGAGGGCGGCAGCAGCGCGGGGAGGTGCACGGCCAGCAGCCGCGTCACCGCCATGTCCATGGTGCCCAGCTGCGCCGCCGACACGCCCAGCAGTAGGCCGATGGTCGTCATCTCGTGGCCCTGCGTCCGACGGTGACGACAACACAGCCTCAACCGCCGCCACCGTCAAGGCCGCCGCCGCAACCGTCGCGGTTAGCGCGCTCACCTGTACATACCTGCGCTAACCAGTGTGCACCTGCGGGCGGTGCGAATCGCGCAGGCGAGCCGTCGGCCCGATTCACTCTGGTCTCTCGACGGCGATCGGCCGCCTGCTCATCCCTCCTCTACCGCTCTTAGCAGAGACGCGGACGGCACGGCGGCACGGCATTCTGCGCACGGCTCTTACCAACGCGGCGACCCGACTTAAGATTTCACGAATCTCAAAGCGGTCGCCGTCGCCTCCTCCGCCTCCGCCTCGCGATCATCGAGCGCCCGCACCTTGGTGAGGTAGTCGTGCACGTGCATGATGGGCAGGTCGTCGAGGTGACCGCTGAGCCCGAGAGCGAGCAGCACTCCCGCGTACTCGGGGATGGGCTCGCCGGCCTGCGGGCGGTTGTTGTGCGAGAGCCACGCGGCGTGCAGCCGGAGGCGCTTGGCCGGCGCGATGCGCAGGCCGCACGCCACGCCGTTGTGGAAGCTGGGCCAGCTCGCCATGTTGGCCGGCATGTCGATGTTGCCGCTGCTCAGGTCGACGATCATGTTGCGCGGCGGCGCGCGGCCTGGTGGGCAGAGAACGCCAGCTCAACGTTGGCTCGACGTCTACCATTAAGAGAATCGTCACTAACATCGAACCTGACTCGACCGTGAAGTCCATAACTTCTAAAAAGAAATTACAGCAACGATTGACAAAACACCGAAGCCCTTTTTAACCCGACTGGAGGCACTGACCAGTGAGGTTAAACTTGGTGATGGGGAGCGGCTCCGTGGGCAGCGGGTGGTGCGTGAACAGGGTGAACATCCCTCGACCGACGGGAAGGGCCATGGTCCGCTGGCAGAGCTGCAGAAGCCTGGGGTGGCGGTGGCGGCAACATCGGGGAGGAAGGGAAGGCAGGACCGATTTACGGTTCACATCCCGAAACTGTTGTCACATGGTGGATGAAAAGAGGCTCAAGTGAACTCTCTACGCACCGGGGACAGACTCGGAAGGGGTGGTTGGCCAGCACCAACGCCCTTTGTCTCAATGTTTACACAGCGCACCAGGTACTCATTTGAGGCCGGAATCGACCTCGGGGAGGCCTAGGACCGGTTCAGAAAATCGTCACTGGTGTTGGCCGTGAGCGGGATTCAAACTCGGGTCGCCAGATTTGTAGCCCAGCGTGCTAACAGCTGGGCCACCGCTCCCCACACACACACAGGGACACACTCGCCTGGCCTCCTTCTCCTCGATGAAGTCGTGGTCGCTGACCTCCGGCCTCTGCACGACGTTGATGCGCACGGGCCTCGTGCTCTGCAACAGCCGCCGCACCTCCTGGGCGCGCAGGTCGCCCGGCCACACCAGCGACATGACGCCTCCGTCCAGGTCGCCCATGCCGTCGTCGTCCTCCTCCTCCTCCTTCGTCATCGTCGACGCCGCGGCCGCCGCGCTCGTAGCGCCTGCCGCTCCGAGACCTCCGCCGCCGCCTGCCGCTGGGCGCGGGCGCAAACCGACGCGTTAACGGGTGCCCGGCGCGGCCCCGACTGGAGGGCGAGCGAAGGAGGGGGGGAGAAAACGCTCGCCGCGGCCGTCCCGAAACAACAGCTCTCGAGGGCGATTCTCGTGACGTTTACTCGCGTCGTCCGACGGGAGAACCGTGAAGGGAATTAACGACGGGAGCGAGCGAGCGAGTCGGTGCGCCAAGTGAGCCGCAACACACCTGCGTCAGCGCCGCCCGCCGTGCCCAAGCCGCGACCGCTTGCGCCGTTTCCGTTGCCCCAGCGCTCGTCCCCTTGAGGGCTGAAGCCGCTGGTCTGCGCCTGCTCCCAACGGCAACAAGCACGGACGCCGGGTCACGCGGCGATGGCGCGACGGGGGAAACCCACCAGGGAGAGAAGGGCCCGGATGAGGGGGCGCGGCCCACATTTAAATGTGGAGTGTCACGCCTCGTGGGTTACCG
>JAZEWU010000029.1:5788834-5804130 GCA_036362915.1 Geotria australis | reverse complement strand
GAATTTCCGCAATTTCCCAATTTTCCACCGCCGTCGGTGGAAGCCCCCAACTCACGCGCGGGTGCTCCTGAATGGTGACCTCGCGCAGGCACCCGGCGAGGGCGCCCGTGCCGTCGGTGGGCCACGCGTCGGCGACGGGCGTGCGCGGCGCGCCGTGCCGTCCCGCCGGGGACAGGATAGCGCCGCTGCCGCCGCCACCGCTGGGGTGGATGCGGTACAGCCGGCGTCCGCACGGCTCGAACTCCTGCGAGTCCCACGCCGAGATCATCGTCTCCTCGTCCGCGCTCGGGTCAGGCTCGCGCGACATCGGGCAGCGCTATGCGCATCTCTGCTCCGCCCGCGGGGACGAGTAGGAGACAAGGCGAGGACGAGATGTCACAACGTGTTGATGAGTCCCATGCCATGACTGACACGATGTGACTAAGCCTTCATCCAGGACTGTATGATTGACATTCATCCATTCATTCACCGCGCGCCGAGTAACACACCTTACCGCTAGCAAAACGCAACCGGGTAAAAACAAGACTTTGCTGCTCCCCACTCCAGTACCCTCAAACCGCCACCGCACCGCAACACTCAACTCTCCGAGATCGGCTTCGGAGACTTCGACTTCAACCCAAACCCACTTCAAAACACGCGGGCATGTGCCGCCCACTGTACGTACAGTAGGCATTCGCTGCATGGCGGGAAAGCGGTACCGGCCCGGCATAAAACCGCGCGCACCTCCTTGCTGCCGTGTGCTTGTCGTGTGGCTGCTGGGCGAGTTTAACCTGGACTGTGAGTGTCGTTGAGGCTGTAGTTGTGTTTAGGTTCAAGACTGTCAACACCGCTAACTACACAGACTGGATGGCGCGGCAAGCGTGTCGCCTTCCCGCGAGTGACAGACGGCGAGCGGCGGCGGACAAGCGGCGCGCACAAACACGAAACGCGCTTTTGCTGAGCGCGACGGGCGAGACCATTGCAAGTGAAGTGAAAGTTTGGCCACCGTCATCAGCACTAAGACTCCACAAGGGCCATCTTACGTAGGGATAGAAGCTCAAAGTGTAACAAGAGGCGTCGCACGCACCGAGGTGACGTCCCCTGCTGATAATGTATTGAAGCCTTCTCGCGAACATGGCAACACGTCCCTCCAACCCAGCCGCCATGCTGGGTGGGGACTCCGTCTCTTTGAGTGGGCGCTCGTCCCGTACCAAGAGGGCGGCCGTGTGTGTGTGCGTGAACGATGCGGATGCCGCCGCGTTTCAATCTCATCGTTAAATGGCTCTGAGATTCGAGCAGCTGAGCTGCGCGCAGTCAGTGCCCGCTTGCCTGCTGCTCGCCTGCCTCTACGTGGGCAGCCTCTACGTTTGGCGACACGAGCTGCCCAGGCGAGTGGGGGGCATGGTGGTGGCGGCCGCCTGGACCTGCCGTGGGCCCCTTTCTCTCTGTTGCCAACATGTCCCGGTTTCGCCGGAACATTCCGCAGATTGTGTGTGGCATCGGGAGTGATACTTGTCCCCTAAGGTCGACTCAGCCTCAAATGAGTACCTAGTGCGGTGCGTAAACATCGCCGCTAGGGAGACAAAGGCGGCCGGGCGTGGTGCTGGGCACCCACCTCTTCGTGTGCCGTGTCGACCTTCATAGGTGCTCGCTAACGGCACTTGACCCTACTACAGTCTGTTAAGGCTACACGGATGATCTTTGTTTTGATACTTGTTGTTGGAATTGATTGGTACTGACGAGGGTTGTTAAAATCGTGCGGGGTTATTTTTGCAACACCGGTAAACTGAGTCAAGACGGATATTGCTTGGATGCAGACGTACACGCGTGCAGCGTTAGGAATATAATACGTTTACGTCTTAATTGAGAAACGAGGGAACATTTCTACCACGCCGTGCCAGTCGGTACATGCATACACTAGACATGACCACTCGTTGCTGACTTTCTGCACCGGCAAGCGATTGTATAATCCTTAATTTGCACTGAGGTCGTCTGGTGGTCATGCTATAAACTTTATGACGGTATAGGGCGCGGTTTGGACAGACCTAGGGGCTTGCCTTGGGAAAGAGGCCCAGTTTGGACTAAGGTAGAAAAGGTGGCAAGGCGACCTCGGCCGCGTGTGGCAAGGGTTGCCATCGAGGGTTGTCATTGAACGTTTAGACTTCACTTTGAGTGGATCACTGTTATAAACGCGGACTGCTCAGAGCGACAAGCTGAGACGATGGTTATTATCTTTGTAGATTAACTATAGCCGAGTCTTCCCTCGCCGGTAGACCACATCGCTATAAGGGTATGGCCACTAGACTCCCGTTTATCATCATCATCAACCAGGGTGAATTCATAACTGGATGTGTGGCCTCCCAAAGAGTTCGCTATCTCACTCAGCCCAGCGACGTAGCAATCCACCCGGCATTGGTTGAATCGTCCCATGATTAATCGCTGCGTGCCGTTTGTCGCCATATTCTGCGGATTATACGCTGCACTCCCTCCCCCCACCCCCCGGTATTTTAAAGAAAAAGTTAAGGGTGTGTTTCACAATCTGCTACGTGTGTGTGTGTGTTTGACTGACAATAACGTTGTTGAACTCATGTAGGTCTTCACGGCTGGGTTTATGATGGTTGCTCTTCAGAGCTGTTCTTTCGGGATAGCCGTGTCGAGCGATCTCCCTCGCTCCCTCGCGATGATGCTTCCAACGTGGGAGGCGGAACGTCGCGAGGGAGGGAGAGAGAGAGTGAGAGAGAGAGGTCGCGCGACACAACTATCCCGACAGAACAGCTCTGAAGAGCAACCATTATAACTTAATTGACACTGGGCAGAAGTTTGGTGTGCTCGTACTTTCTGGAGCAACTTGCATAGTTCTAGAGAGCGCGGTAACGCGTGGCCGTGTTGTTGTTGTGTCCCCGCAGGGACCACCCCGATGTCATCAAGCGGCGCTTCACCAGCGTGCTGGTGGTGTCAGCACTCGCCCCCTTCTACCTGTGGCTCTGGGCGGCCGACCAGGAGGACCAGGTGACTCCCAAAGTGCCGGGTGGCCGCGGCGCTCAAACCGCTCACGCGGCGGATCGCTGCGGTGGTCGCTACCCACCGCCGTCTGCCTTGCTACCTGCCTGTCTTGTCTACGAACTGTCCGTGCAAGCACAAAAAAACTCTGCACGTGGGTCTGTGACGCTGCCCTAAAAAGAAAACCTGTATGTGACGTGGGTGACATTTCAGGAAATTGCCTAAAATGTCACCTGTGGCATGCTTTTTGTCATTTTAGGGCAGTGTTATTGAAGAGCGTGTTGAGTGTTTTTGTTATTGTGCTTGTGCACAACTGCCGTTGCACTATCGCAACAAACATATTTCGTTCAAATACAAGTCGGTACGTGCTGCGTGCACCCTCGTGTTTGGTGAATGCGTCCCGCATGATGCAGAGTACTGTGGGTAAGACTGTCCGATTTAATCTAACACCATTGATGGTTGCTCTTCAAAGCTGTCCTCTCCCGAGGGAGAGAGGGGAGCGTTCGATACAGCTTTGAAGAGCAACCATCATGAATCTAGATGTGAAAACCGACATCAGTACGTTTGTAACACCATTGTCCTCACGTTCTGTTAAAAGAGGGGAACACGTAAATGTTTGTTTTTCAGAAAATGTAAAACAACGGAGCCTCACTGTATGGCTTGAGACGTTATCTGCCACTATGCTTAGCATCTTCGTTACGTTACTTTAGTTTGGCTGAAGCTGTTGTCATTTATACCCAAACTAATGTGACTTAGGCAACTTGCAGTGGCCCAGATTTCGTGAACACACCGGATATGAAGGTATTCATATTATTTGTGTGTGTAAGCTAATTATTAGTCGTTGTAGTATAATACGTAGAAGTAGCATTAGTGTGCCGTGTCTTGGCTTGCATCCGCTGGTTCTCTGCTAGATCCTGCGCCCCATCGTGTGGTGCTATTGCACTTTCGGGGGTGAAGGTAGAAGCGTTCACGTCGCGATCCCTGTCAGGTAATACTTGGTGTTGCCTGCGAATTCTACCAAACACTTCGAGGCCGAGCTGAAAGACAACGATGTCCAGAGGCTGACCATCGTGCTTCGAAGAATCGCAAAGAAAAAGAAGATCATACTTTCAAAAAAATGTTGGTGAAATGGCAGAGCCTCATTCCTGGTGTGACCAACCGAGCAAGGTGAATTAACACGGTGCATTACTATATAACCGGCATGGTATTGGTTAACACTACCCTTAAGCACCGAGTTACTGACCCTTGACAAGTGAGCAGCTGCTAATAAATGCACCTGTTCACGAGTAAAGATACAAGAGAATTTGGCGAGCACGTTAATCCGCAACACGGACAATCAGGCGCCGGCTGTAATCGCGCGAACGCGGGACGCGCGACTGATGGGCGGCGCGTCTCATCTGTGTGTCGTGAGTCTCAGTCATGGGGCTCCCTGCTGGAGACGATGGGAATTCACACCCGCGGACTGCTCCCCGCCATCGTTCTGCCGCTGCTGCTCACCGCGGTAAGTCTTGCCACGACGCCACCTGTTTGGCGTTCCTGCAGCGCGTGCGTGGCCACGGCACGGCTGTCTTGCACTTTGAGTGGGGGTGCGGAACGTTTGGCCCGTGGGCCGTATTCGGCCCCTGAATACATTTCGTACGGGCTATGGCCACGTAACGCCTACAGTTTAAATACAGCCCACAGTCCACTCTTATTCCGGCGTAGTCTTGTTTTGTGTGCGCGTTAATTTCACTAATCACTCTCAAGGGGAAACAGATCCTTTATGTGCGCACGTTGGACGCGGTGTCCGATTTGCCACGACGCTGGCTCGTGACAAACCTCGTTGTAATGTCAAGTTTGAGACCCCTTTTGTCCTGGCCTTACACTCGGTTTCGAAAGAACGCTCTCACTGTATGTCCTGTCGCCGCTCATTCATGGGCGCTAGTAATTTTAGCCGCGCCTTTTTGAAGAGGTGTACTTTGCGATTGAAGCTTTCATCCCGATTCCGTGCGACCACTTTCTTCCGGCGCCAGGGATGAGGTTTGTCCACAACCCTCGGTGTTTGTTAAAGGCACTGGAGGGACTGTGAAGGGCAAACTCTGTCACCTCCGTGACAACGTAAGCCACAGAACAGAATTGCAGGAACGGACCCGTGGGCTAATGAAGAGCTCTTTGTTTGGTTTTGCTCGTTGCCACAATGGTTTATTCAGCAGGGTTTCCACCCGAGTAGTGAAATCGCTCGTGACTCTTTGTGAGGGATGTTTGGTGACGTTTGCGATGTGTTTTCAACCGGGGATAGTTGAACTGATTGCTGTTTTAAAGTTGCCTCTTATTAAACTGAATTGGCAGTGATGTGTAAATAACCGCAGGGTGAAAATGTTAATATTATTAACACATTCCTAAAAATAAGGCGGCTTTGGTGGCTGAGTGCTCAGTGTGAGCTGAAACCGGTTAAGCATGTTGAGTTCATGGTCACAACTCATGACTGCAGCATAAAATTAATTTTAAAGTTAGCTTTTTCACTTAGTTTGCCTAACTTTCAACTATAAGAATTAACATATTGTCGAACTTCCCCAGTTCTATGCACAGTGTTACTGTAGTATTGTTTTTAATAAAATCTACTTTAAACACAAATAAGGAAGATGTTTGAGTGACAAACATATCTCAGCAGAGTGTGAAAATATTGTGTGCCCCAGTGCCGCCATTCTCAACCGGTTGGTCGTGACCCATCGTGGGCCGTGAGCGCTAACTAGTGGTTCGTGGAGACCAGACTCAAGTGGACCAAGTGGGCCTTGAGGTGCAAACGGTTGAGAACCGCTGCCCTAGAGTCAACATAAACTTGACTTCCTTGTGTGTGGGTGTGGAATCTGCACATTTCATTTACGGAGTAAAAAAGTGACACGTGTGTTCCTGTGATGCGTGCAGGTTCTCTTCCTGGGTCCCATCGTTCAGCTGACCCTTGACTGTCCCTGGGACTTTGTCTCTGGAGCGAAAGTGTTGATTGGTAAGGATCAGCTCATCGTCCAAAATACGGAGCACAGATTTTCCCATAATGCAGTTCTCATGACCCATCGTGCTCCATCTCTCACCAGTTACCAGTCACCTCCGCCTGATGACGGTTAGACACATCCCACACGATATAAATGCTCGTCCGATTAAACCAACCTCTCGACATCAAGTGGGACACACAAACACAGATGGCACACAACAGCTTTGTCTTCATTGAATTGACATTCTCGATTACACACGGGACATGGTTACCAACCATCAGGCTCGTACAGTCCAAGTCAATTTGCATTTGACCGATCGGACAGGAAGCTCATCATCTCTCTGCTGTACGTCTATAAGCTCCTTCCTCGTTTTTATGGTCCAAATATTAATTGCCACGGTTACGCTATTTTCCTGGTCACCCCAGCTGTACCTTGAAAGAGAGCCACGTGGCGTCAGTGGGCTCTTCCCCCCTTGGTTAAAAATAACGATCGCTGTCTTCTCTTGGGCCTAGAGCCGCGGTTCTGGGCGCTGTGCGTCTCCGACATCTGGTGGGTGCGTAACCACGTGGTGGCGCCGCTCACGGAGGAGCTGGTGTTCCGCGCGTGCATGCTGCCGCTGCTGGTGCCCTGCACGGGCCCCACCGTCGCCGTGTTCGCCTGCCCCCTCTTCTTCGGCGTAGGTACGTCGCCGCTCAAGTCGGTCGGTCGGGTGGCCGTTCCGTTGGTTGGACGGTTGGTCGGTTGTCGTGCCGCTTGGCCGTTTGATCGGTCAGTCGCTTCAGGCGATCGTCAGTCAATCATTCCCGTAAAGAGCTTGCAAGCTCACTGGGTAATTTTATGCTGTAATAATAAACATATATCTATCTACCTTCGGGCAGTCGATCGATCGGTCAGTCGGTTGGTCGTTTGATCGGTCGGGCAACAATTTATGATTCGATTAGACAGCCTCCCTCCCTTCACCATCCCACGTTGACCAGCGTGGCGAAGTATCAGCACACCACACGACCCTCGTGACCAATATGGTGTGCGGAGGCCTTCACCCAGTAGTGGGTTGACAAAGTGCTGAAAATTATAATTATTATCGTAACATTATATTGTGCATGGCCACCACATTGAATTGGCAAAGCGTAGGTTTTCACCGCTCAACAAGAGCAATTCTGAAAGCACAAACCAGACTTCACAGTGATGGGATAAATCCAAAACGCACGCAACGACTCAAGCGGAGTTTGTCGCTTTTCCTCGACGCTTGTGACGTGTCTGTCGGTTCCCAGCTCACTTTCACCACGTCATCGAGCAGCTCAAGTTCAAGCAGGGCAGCGTGGAGATGATCCTTCTCTCCGCAGGTAACTCACCGCAGAGACTCCCGGCCACCCCTGGGCTTTAGTTATTACGCAAGCGTTATGCTGTAGGTAACACTCGACTATCATTGGATGGTTATTTGGTTTGCGGAATTAACCGTGCTTAAAAAATATACACACATAGTTTCACATGAACGCTCATTTAATTATTAGCTGCTCCTTGCTTGTCGATGGTCAGGGAGTTCGATACACAATAATTTTATACAAAATAACATGAGCAACTAGAGAAAACCTACTCGTACAAGGGGGCAATAACCTATCCCATACAGACGGGACAGATGGAGTCCACATTTTGCTGTAAGAATCAATTTTAATTGTAATGAATAAACCCTTGAATGCCTAGTCTCTGTGCTGTTTATATCCAACTCAGTATTTTTTCCTGAAAGGTATATCTCGTATTATTTTCACTTCAAAGTTTTTATTTCCCCTGTGAATATTGGATTACATTCAGTCCCATCGCACCTCGCACTGAACCAACGGTGGAAATTCCCCAATACCGTGGCGGGTGCCGAGTCTAAACCTAAGCGCATCGGCAGTCGTCATCGAGCAAGCATCACGTGCACCGCTGCGTAACCACGACCGCTCCGATTGCCCAATACGTCCGAGTCACAAGATCACCGGCGACCCGTGCGTTCACACGACGGGGCGCCCTCAGTCGACCCCGAGAGAACACGGCGACGCGTTCCCGAGCAAACAACAGCGCCCGAGCACGCTCACCCATGCGCTCGCTAAACGGCTTGAGCGTAACGTTTTGTTCGGGGCGCAGGCCGTTTGTTCTTGTTAATGTATTATTATTGCCGTTCTTAGCGCACACGCATGCGTGTCCCCGTGTCCTTCTATTGTCGCAGTGTTCCAGTTCTCCTACACGTCGGTGTTCGGTGCCTACACGGCCTTTCTCTTCATGAGGACAGGTCGGTCGGATTGGGTGTCGCGGTTAATCCTAATGCTTCTGGCCGCGCCGGGTTGAGTGTCCGATGGCTGACGCTGGTGTCGTTATTGCCGTGCTTTGCAAACTGCCCACTTTTTACACCAAATCTAGGAATAATGATTGTTATTATAATGAGATGAAGGACAGTAATGTACAGCCCCTTATCAATCCGCTGCTGGATAAAGGCCTTCCAAGGCCGTGTTGCTTGCGGAAGCTGTTTGACCATACCTCACCGCCTTGGTCAGTGCCGGTTTGTGAAGTTTCAGTGGTCATTCGCCACTCACGTGAGCCGTGGCCGAGAATATAACGCAGATCACCGGGGGTTGTAGCACAGGGCGCTAACTGCCAGGCCAATGCCCCGCTCACGTTATATTTCTATTGGCTGTAATTTAACTCTTTTTGTTCACCCCGTTAGCACGGATTACAAAATGCGGTGTAATTTTTTCCCACTGTGGCTTGCGAAGCCAAAGTAGATTTCATAATGTACGTTTATGACGCAAGAGCGCCATGAGAATCGCTAAGCCTCTCTATATACACAAGAACGTACCCCCTCGCGTGCGCACAAAGACAACACGAAACCCCATTGGGCCTTCCAGGCTGTTGGCAAGCCTTTAGTTTCGCCCCACGGGAAACACCAAGTGACGATTTCATCAGCACAACGCACGTTCACACGCATGCTTGTCCCCCCAGGCACACGTTTTGGGTCTGTTTTACTTTCCAGACTGTTTTATAATCTGGAGAATACGATACTTATTTTAGACTAAGTTGACCTAGGAGAGGCCCAGGCATGCACATGTCCATATGCCCCGTACACGTTCATCGGTGCAGCCCTTTTTGTCAACCCACTGCGGGATGAGGTACTCCCCACGCCGTGCTGGCTGTGGGGGTTATTCGACCATACTTCACCACCCTGGCCAGTGTGGGGGTTGTTGAAGGTGAAGGAGCAAATCGGCGTGCGTGCAGATGCTGGACTGATTTTGACATTGCAGGGCCGTGAGCGCAGGCTGCAGCTTGGGGAGGCATTCAGCAAGCAGTGGATTGATCATGGCTGATAAGAATTATTTATTACTCACATGTTTGGATGCTATCTCACCGACAACTTGCATTGACTTAACTCCCTACTCTTCCCTTTTCACTGCGACCCCCCTAACCCCATCTTGACCTGACCACCCTCCCATCACCCTCCCGTAAACCTACCTTCACTCTCCCTTCACCGTCTCATGGCACCACCATCTCCAACATCCCTCCCGTCGTCTGTGCCCCTTTCGCGCCCCCCGTGCCAACCCGTCTCCGCCCGCCACACACACGCAGGTCACCTGGTGGGGCCCGTGCTGTGCCACTCGTTCTGCAACCAGATGGGTTTCCCTCCGGTGGCGGCCGCCCTGGAGCACCCGCGGCGCGGCGCCATCGCGGGCTGCTACCTGTCGGGCCTCGTGCTCTTCCTGCTGCTGCTGCACCCCATCACGCGGCCCGCGTTCTACGCCGACAATCTGTTCGGGCTGCTGGCGGCAAGCGAGGCGGGCGGGCGGTAGGGCCGCGCCGAGCGCGGTTCGCGGAGTCGCCCGATTCGAGTCGGCGGTTCGTCTAGTTTTTGCGCCGTGTGTACGGTATTTGTTTCTGCTTGCTGGTGCTGTCCTCGTAATGCGAGTTTTCGTTTCGTGCAGCCCGGACGGTTTTGTTTCTGCTCGTTTGTTTTTACCGGCTTTCTCGTTTATTTGTGATTTTTGGCGAATTTTATGCTGCACGTGCAGTAGAGGTGGGATGATAAAAAGTAATAATGAAAATTACCAGATGCAACGCGCGCGGTGTCGTCCACTCTCGAAGAGGGAGGATAACTAATCAGAGGCACGAGGAACCGCAGAGTGGCGGGGAGGAGGACGGCAGCCATGCGGTAAACCGGCACCAACATTTGTAACACACTGCATCTCCTAAATTTTAAGATGGTATCATCCAAACAGTAAGTGCAATTACATAATTAATGTACTAAATATTTTAATAGATAGTTAGATGTTCACTATTACAGCAGAAAAATACCCAGCGAGCTTGCGAGCTCTTTATGGTATTCCTGTGACACAACAAACACGTGATCAAATATTCGGGCCCCTTTAAAAATATCAGCCACTTCACATTTTGCAGCTTGAAGATGTAGCGTCTGATTAGTCAAGCAAATTAGTTGATAATCCCTGGAGGACTCGATGACCTAAAACATTTAATATCTCACCTTTACTGTACAGTTTCAGTCATCCTATCTCGTTTGTGCCGTCTTGTAATCTCAGTCTTGTTTTCTCCCGTCTATATTGGTGTGTTTGTACTCACGTCTGTGCCGTACCATTTGAGCTGTTCCATCTCGTAACCACCTCATCCTTATTTGTCCTGCTCTGTTGCGTCGTCACGGCCCAGTTTGTACCAACCTGCGTGTTTGTTTTGTTCCGCGTACGAGCTGCACACATCCAAAAACAATAGATTCTAACGCGTACAAATTCGTGAGTATGTTGCGATCTAAGCTTTGGGAGGTACATTTTTGTTACGGGAGAGAATTGTGCAGCTACGATTGCCGCTGACTATTGCGGGCAACGGTTGCTCTCTAGTTTTCCGAGTGTCTCAGGGACGTTTAAGGGTGCCACTTGCTTGTGCGCAGTAGGACTTCACGAACCCTCGTAATTTACTGGGCCGCAAATCCCACCGTGTCGTTACTGGAGCACGGACGATGTATTTTGATTGAAAGGTCCCTCCTCTAGAGTTCGTTACTTCGCAAAATAATGTTCACCCTTTCATCAATCCACTGCTGGATGAAGGCCTCCCCGTGCCTTGGTAGTTACGGCAGTCGTTTGACCATACTTAACCAATACACCGGTCAGTGTGGCCGGGAGTCAAACCTAGATTACTGAGTTCATAGCGCACCGCCCTCCCCAGCAATCGAAGAGTGCACGTGAGAGGCGTTGTTTAAAATGTGTCATCAGATTGAGAATTGGTTTTGTTTGGAGTTATTTTAAATCTTGCTTATTCTGTTTGTATTGTTATTACAAAAGGACATCTGTTGGTGGTTGTGTTGGTTTTTCGACAGGGTTTGCGGTCGTGGTGATTAGTTTCTCGTGTTAAATGCGGAGCAGAGGTGAACCTCGTGGCGTTGACGAATACATATCAATTATTTAAACTGCTAGTGCGATACCGCGCGGTCTTAAAACGCGAGCTAACGTGCGTCGGATGGTTTGAGAAGGCTTGTAGAAATATGCAGAAGCAACAGACTCTCTACGCAGTCTACGGCTTACCCATACGAATGCAGCCCGGCTGGAGGAAGGCCTCCCCATAACATTCAGTCATGGGTGTCGTTTGCCCATACTTTACCACTCTGGTCGGTGTAGGTCGGTGAAGGTGGTACCCAGGACCGGTCCAAATATCGCTCACCACTGATGCGAACCATAGCTATGAATCCAACTCAGGTTTCCGAGTTCATAATGCAGTGCACTGACCATTGCGTCTACTTTCCTGTGTCTCGGTGCTTCCGCAGATTTCTACATAGACTTGGTTCACATTGTTCTCTTCATAACTTTTTACATATTTTGACTCTCCTGCAATTTCAACTTATCGCGACACTTACACCCGTCACTCCTTCCCGCCTACATCCCACCAATCAATCAATTCACAAATTCAATCTGGGACCATCTGATTGGTTGCTGGTTGGGTTTTTGGCATTTGGAGGCACGATGTCATTTCGTCACGATATCATCCGACTGTACAAGTACGAGTAATCTCTTAACGCATCACAAGCTGGTACCATAAACACCATTTGTAATACAGTACAGCGTATATATACAAACATACATATCCCCCATATAGCCTGCATGGGTTATTGGGTAAATTACACAAATACAAATAATATAATGCGAATATATGCACTAGAGGTGTATCGTCCACCCGCCATCCACGACGATTCAATGAATTGTCACGATTAAGGATTTTGGGGTTGCGATTCGAATCATCAAATTTCTCTTTATAAAAAAATTGCGGTGAATGTAGCGGCTTCCCTCGTGGCTGCAGGAGTCACGTGAACCCCATACAGTGCAACATACAAATCAAGACACTTGCGATTCTTACGCTATTCGATGAAGATGTCGAGTAGCTTAAGAAAATCAATTTGTATTATAATACTGACAGATTTACTCTGCTGGTTCCACGAGTCAGACGCATATATTATATATATACATTTTGGGATATTGAATATTTTGTAATACTAAACTGAACCTTTTTAGAACCGTCTCACCTGACATGAAATAAATGCAGATGTTTCTAAATACTTTGGACTTGTAAAAGATGCTTCGACCAAATACTCGGATTAATATATATTTTAAAAATATACTAGAAACCTAATGTTTGGGCCAGTTTGTGTCTCAGGGCCCATTTGGCCACAACAAGACATGTTTAATATTTTGTTAATAAAGTGCGTTAAGTGTAAATTAACCGCCACCCGATATTTTCTTCGGGGTGTCGCTGTGAATCAAACGTGAAATTGCCTGTTGTAAAATTGACTTTAATAAGGACCATGTGACTATTGACGAGAGTTGGCCATTGTGTGCTGGTGAGCTGTCGCGAGTTGAAAAATAAAAACCTTTCCTCAGATAAATAAACTGTTAATAGCAAATCGCATTTTGGTCTGTTGGCAAGTTTGTTATATTTCACCGTCTTCCTCACAAGCCTTGGTGGAATGCCACTTTTGTAAGAGAGTGGTTTGCAAAGTTATCAACCCAACACATATCCAATACAATAGACATGCATCGGTAAGAAGCACACGATTTTTCAACTTATCGTTCGCAAAGCTTTTCACTTCTGTCCAGATTAAAAGTTTCCTCCAGTGTAATTGGCCCCCCTGCAATCTCCTTCAGGGCATCGTTGTCTTTTAAACCGCTGGTTCCCAACCTGTGGTCTGTGGGCCACTAGTGGGCCACAAGGCCTGAAAAGTGGACAACGAAATTTGCAGATGCCACACATGCTTGTGGCAAAAACATGCAAACGAATGCTATGATAAGGACAATATCATAGCATTCGTTTGCATGTTTTTGCCACAAGCATGTGTGGCATCTGCAAATTTCGTTGGAACCTTTGCAAAAAGGTGTCCATTTGGTGTTTTAAGATCGTAACACGTCTCTCATTGCCAGAAAAGTTGAAACCTTATATATTCTACATTATTTGTATACTGGCAAAAAAAGGTGTCCATAATGCGACACATGTAAGCTTACACGCGTGTATAGCGAACTTAACACAAGAGGTACACGCACAATGACACGGCAGCCGACACCGCTACACTCGATCGTTGCGTGTCCCGTTAGCGGAGCTCTTTCAAAAAAACGCGCTCCGCCTTTCCATCGCATTCTGCAAGGAGAATTCTGGGCGCCGCAAAGAGCGACAAAAGCGAGCAGAACAACACCTTAATAAATCACGATCGGCACAAAGACCCCCACGAGCAGAATTACAGATTAAAAAAAGCATGCCAGGAGTGTTGACGTCAGAGGTCTCGCATCGGTGTCTCGTATCGGGTTGCGGTGCGAAGGGTATAAACACGGGGCTTTGGAGTCGTGCTGAGCATCAAACTTCTGAAGTGAAGTGACAGCAAGCTTGCCGAGGAGCAACCTGACCGACCGACAGCTTCTCTCCTTCGCAGCCTCTCGCTCCTCTGCTCCGGTCACCATGGTGGCCCACTCGCCGATCGTGCTGAGGGCGCTGTGCGCTGCGGCCCTGCTGTCGTGCATCTTGGCTCAGGGGCCTCCAGGTAATTCCATCGACGCACCCATTATCAGAACCGCTTAAACCTGTACAGGGTCGCGGTGAGCCGGAGCCTATCCCGGCAGACACAGGGCGCACGGCAGGGGAACACCGAGGATGGGACGCCAGTCCATCGCAGGGCGCCAGGGGAAATTTAGTCAGTACGCCAATTAACCTGGCAGCATGTCTTTGGACGGTGGGGGGAAACGGGAGTGCCCAGCGAAAACCCACGCGGACACGGGGAGAACATGCAAACGCCACACAGAAAGGCCCCCGAGTCGAGATTCGAACCCGGGACCTTCTTGCTGTTTGGCGGCAGCGCTACCCACGACGCCACCGCGCCGCCCCGAATGAGCTAACGAGGGAGTTGAGCCTGTGCTCCGTGTCTGTCCTCCCACAGCGCCGGCCGGCAGCACCCTGCCGCCGCACCAGCAGGGCGCCGCGAGCAACAACCCGCCCCCGAGCAACCCGCAGCAACAGCTCATGGAGGCCTACCAGCAGCTGCTGAGCCAGAACCCGGGACCCGCGGGCAACGACATGAACGCCCTGCTGCAGCACCGCGCGGCCGCTATATCGCAGATGCTCCAGACGGGCAGCCTGCCCTGCCCTCCCGCTCAAGTCCTGCCCTACATCACGGCCCACCTCGAGCATTGCGCTCAGGGCAGTGGGCCGGCGCCACAGGGTCCCAAGATGTCCATGCCGGGGTTGCAGGCCTTCTTCGCTCCGCCGCCCATCCTCCCTCAGAACCCGGTGGTGTTTCCCAAATTAGCGCCGCTGATGCAAAATTTCCCGAGTTTAGCCGGATTGGCGAACGCGTTCCAACCGCGCTATCGCCGCAGCCCGAAATTCGGCGCCGGGCCCGATCAGAGCGATTCCCATCCTGACCATCAGGAAGGCCCCAAGCAGGAACAGCCCCAGAGCCACGGCAATAACAAAGGAGGCCACGTGAAACCCATTGGAGCTTAGTGCTTTTAGAGAGCTTGTTGTGACCCAGTGGATATACCTTGAGGAATCCACCCAGCCGGTGTTACCAGCCCATGGTGAGTTAGATAGTTGATCAGCTAGATAATTGATCAGAAAACGGGCCAAGATTTGCCAGAGATCAGTTTTTTAACGATGCACCGACTGCGCAAATTTGTTGCATTGCATATAAACGATTAATAGTAATAATAATCACGCCAATTAATACTTTATGAGCGCATCAATGAGCTTGGCCATTGACTTAATGGGCATTTTGCAGACTGTAGGAAGCCGTGGCCAGAGTTAGAGCTCTGGCCACGGCTAACATCAGTGGCGAGTGATATC
>JAZEWU010000029.1:5713503-5752910 GCA_036362915.1 Geotria australis | reverse complement strand
TGAAAGTCAATAATTAGATGTTTACCCGGCCGGTGTGTCGTCACCTCGCCACACACGTGGGGGCGGCCCAGTGTGTGGGGGGAGGGGAGGCAGGCCTGGCGCCACGGGGAGGAGGATTCAGCAGTACGACCAGTCACGGCTCTCGGCTCACTGTGAACGACGACGAGGAGGAGGGGTGTCTAAGTCCGCGGCGTGCTCCTGATTGAATTAATTCCTGTGCAGACGCCACACTGTGATTGCCGTCTCTGTGTGCAGCTCGATTGGTAGAAACGGCTCACGGAGAAGTGGCTCCGTGGTCACCAGTCACACGTGGAAACTGAGTGTGGGGAAAGCGGCTCGGGAGACGCTGTTGATGGTTGCTCTTCCAGAGCTGGTTCTTTCGGGGATAGCCGCGTCTCCCTGAGCGATCTCCCTCTCTCAGTTCGCGACGTTTCGCCTCCCACGTCGGAAGCCACCGTCGGCCGTTGTTGTCGGCGGTGTAGGGGTACGTGGGTGATGAGGAGCAGAATTTGTTAATCGCATATCCGAGTCGCCGGCAAGCGGAGGAGATGCGTCGCCCAGGATGGAAGGCCTTGAGCCTGTGTTCCGTGCTGGTCTGCTTGAGCTTCATGGTGCACGCAGGTAAGACGCGCTCTCAAACACACACACACACCATTGCAACGAGTTCTTCTTTAGTTGCAGACAGCCCTTTAACATTTAGAGATATAATAGTCAGTGCTGGCCTTAAAGGCGGCGGGCATTGGCCTCTCTTCTTGCTCCAGACTGAGGGGCTTCTGGCATCTGTTGAGCTTCTGGAGGACATCGTTGTCTTTCAGCTCGACTTCGAAGTGTTCGGTAGAATTTACAGGTAATACCGAGTTTTACCTGACAGGGGACCTGGCGTTCACGGAGAGTCCGCAGAACGACACAGCCTCGGTGGGAGGCGAACTGTCGCTCTCCTGCAAGGCGGACAGCGCCAGCCTGGCCCCGGCCATCGTGTGGCTGCGTGACGGGAGCTCGCTGCGGGAAGACGCCGATGCTGGCGTTGACGGCGGCGGCGGCTCGGCGGCGGCGGGAGGAGGAGACGGGGGGCATCATCACACCGTCACGGAGTTCGCCATCCCCAGCAACGGCGGAGCCGGTTTTATTCATGTCAGCACGCTCAGGTATCCCGCGTATGTTTCAGTCCGAAAACACGCCACTGCTGTAGGTTGATTGGCCCGCTGACTCAATTTATGGACCGGCGTCCTAGACTGGGTATGGCCCTGCCTTGCGCCCTGTGTATGCCGGGATAGGCTCCGGCTCGCCGCGAGACCTGTACAGGAATAAGCGGTTTGTGGCAATGGTTGGTCGGTTGGACATGCTGCTGCTGCTGCATAGGTTGATCGGCCCTTGTGCAGCGCTTTGTGACCCTCGGGTGAAAGGCGCTCTATAAAAAGCTATTATTATGATTATTAATTGGCCTGCGGACAAAATTGCCCCCGGTGCCCTGCGATGGACCGGCGTCCAATCCGGGGTTTATCCCTGCCTTGCGCCCTGTGTCTGCCGGGATAGGCTCCGGCTCGCCGCGAGCCCTGTACAGGATTAAGCGGTTTGTGACGATGGCCGGATGAGACGAGGTGTCGCTGCGTCGCGTGCAGGATCCACCGCGTGCAGCGGTCCGACGCGGGGCCATACTCCTGCGAGGTCACGCGGCCCGCGGGCGTCCCCATCCGATCCGGCGAGGCCTGGATCCAGGTGGAAGGTAAACATCGCCGCCATCCATCCATTGTCAGAAACCGCTTAATCCTGTAACAGGGCCGCGGTGAACCGGAGCCTATCCCGGCAGACGCAGGGCGCACCGCAGGGCTGTTCCCAGGATGGCACGCCAGTCCATCACAGGGCACCGGGGGAAATTTAGTCCCCAGGCCAATTAACCCACGCAGCAGCATGTCTTTGGATTGTGGAAGGAAACCGGAGTGCCCTGCGAAAACCCACGCGGACGTGGGGAGAACATGCAAACTCCACACAGAGAGGCACCCGAGCCGGGGTTCGAACCCGGAACCTTCTTGCTGTGAGGCGGCAGCGCTACTCACCGCACCACCGTGCCCCCCAGTGCCCTGCGACGAACCGGCGTCCCATCCTGGGCACAGCCCTGCCTCGAACCCTGCGACTGCCGTGATAGGCGCCCACGACCCCGTACAGGACGCTAACTAAACGCGCTTGCGGTGGCGACGCGGTCGGGCAGGGCTTCCGACCATCACCGAGGAGCCCCGCTCTCGGAACGTGAGCCTCGGAGAGCCGTTCTCCCTGCGCTGCGTCGCTCTGGGCCCTCCGGAGCCCGTGTCCGTCAGGTGGTTCAGCAGCGCCGACGTCCAGCCGCAGGAGACGGACGACGGGCTGTCTCCCTCCGAGCTGCACGTGCCCGGTCAGTCCGCCCGTCCGTTCGCGAGCGTTCGCTATCGGTCTCCGCGCTTTGGGCGGCAGGGTGGCGCAGCGGTAACATCCGCGCCTCCTCGCGGAAAAGAAAGTCCTGCCTGAGACGGATTTGGTTCCCGTCACAGGCGCCTTTACGTCTGGAGTTGGCGTGTTCTCCATCCCTGTTTCGCGTGGGTTTCCTCCGGGGTTCTCTGGTTTCCTCCCACAACTAAGAAAAAAAACACTAAGAAGTTGGCCCAAAGCCATCGTAATATACAGGAAGCAGTGTATGGCGGGTTGGTGCCGCCTGGCTGACTCCCTCCCCACTGCTCTCTGTGGTTTCCCCGCCGTGCCTCTGTATCCGCGACTCGTCCATTAGCAGGCGTGGAATTGGCCGACGCTCTGATGACGGTCACCTGTCCGGGCGCCGTCCAAACTCAAATCTGAGATGTGACGCGATCTGGCGCATTGCTGGCGACGAGAAATGATTTGTACAACGCAAGCCGTCTTGGTTCGCTAACGTCCTCCTTCCGGTGGCGGATGGTGGTGGTTGGCGGGGTGGGGGAACAGCGGTTTGTTCTCTGAGTCGATCTTAGCTGGCATCTCAACCACCGCAACTCCCGCCGTTTCTTCCGTGTTCTTTATCTGTCACACTTCTTGGTTTTTTTTTCTTCGCGACGGTATCACATGACCGAGTGGCGGCACGGTTAACTCCAAAGCAGGGGTTCTCGCGGCATATTTTTCGGAAATGAGATCGCACGGTGAAAGCGCACGTCTCTGCGTGGTCCGCCGAGCAAGGGGGAGGGGGGTGGAAGATTAGATATATAGATGTTTATTATTACAGCCGAAAAAGCCCAGTGAGCTTGCAAGCTCTTTACAGGACTCCTGCGACACAACAAACATGCGCACCCCCGGCGATGTGCGATGATAATGCGAGGGACAGGTTGGGATTCAACGCGCCACCGTGATGCCCGCACGTTGTACTCGTGCCGTCAGAGCCACGTGAAGGAACCCACGTGACCGAGCGAGCTTGTCAGATCTCACAGCTGCCTGGTCGGAAATATTCCCCTCAAGCACCCGGTATAGTGCAGCCAGGCTCCTTGCCGGTTCGATTATTTGTATCTGTTGTGTAACCGGTACGGTCGTGTCACGATCCCGCTTCCCACCTGTACTGTACTGAATGCTTCGGCCACTTTCTTACCGGGCCGCCGTACTTGACCGTACCGGCTTACTTTCATCTCTGGACATATGTCGCTTGCTTCACGACTCGAGGCGGTAGGCGGGCGCGTAAGTTACGAAGTAGATGCGGGTTTTCACGGCTCCGCGTGCGAGCGTCGCTCTCGAGAGCTGCTCTTTCGGGGACGGCCGTGTCGAGCGGTTCCTCCGTTGTCCTACGCGATGTTTCACCTCCCGCGTTGGCCTGACGATGCGACTTCACTTTCAGGGATCACCCAGTCGATGAGCTACTCGTGCCACGCGGCCAACGCCAGGGGCACGAGCGTGTCGAGGGAGGCCCGCGTCAACGTTCGCGGTGAGGCCGGAGACCGAATCGCGCGCGCGCTTCCCGGTCAGCCTGCGTCGGTAGTCGCACCGAGCGGTGCGCTGGGGTGACGTTCGAACGACGATACCGGTGCCGGATATCGGGACAAACTCAATTCCCGCCGCCAGAACGCGGATTTCAACTCGCAGACTTTCCAGGTTAGAGCTGGACAAATTGCTGACCTTCCCGAGTTACTGCTGCGGAGAAAGCCGATAACGTTGCGGCAGGGTCAAATTCAATTCAATTCAACTTTATTGTCAATTATGCCACATGTACAGGACATATAGAGGATTGAAATGCCGTTTCTCTCAGACCCCGGTGTTGGCATATACATGGACTGAAACACAACAACAAGAGTTTAAAAATACTAGGATAAACAAATGCAAAATACTAATCCCACGCCTTGTGAGAATGACGGGGCAGCCCGTCCATCACAAGGGGACAATGCGTGCAGGCTGAGACACGGATGTCAAGACTGCACGTTTGACCCTGTCGAGCTGGTGTGTTGGGCAAGGCTGAGCTGCGATAGACGTGCTGGAGTCGCCACCTCGGAGCCACGCAAAACCCAGGACATGTCGTGGGGCTAAACGGAATAAGATCGATCGGTGGTGATACGCAATGGATGCTCGCTCACAAACCTAACGCAACAGGCGACTAGGGGGAATTAGTGTGTGTGTTCGTGCACGTTTGTTTCCTTGTGGTCAGAAAGTTCCACCGAAATGTCACGCGTTAAGCTGTGTGTGTGGGCGGAGGCGGGTGTGTCGCAATCCCGACTGCTCGGCGTACAAATCTCAGATTTACCCGTAAACACAGGCGCATTCAGTTCATCTCGAAGCCCGTGGGCAATGTTTCAATTAATTTTCATTTTACTCATACTTGCTTCCCGTTTGTCAATCCACCGCTGGATGAAGTCCTCCCAGTATTAAATCAGCCCCAGCTGATCATTGCGGCTTGGTGACGATGGAGCCAGTACCAGGTGTCATTTGCCACCGATGTGACTTTAATCGAATCACCTGGACGGTCCGCGGAGGTGGAGCGTGTCGTTCGCGACAAGTTTCCGGAAAGGCACGTGACACACGCACGCCAGCGTCGGGTGGGATTCAACCTCGGGTGGCGGGGTTCAAGGTTCAGTGCGCTAACCGTTGCGCCACCACTCCACCCGCGAACAGTGTTATAATTAATTTAAAACTAAGCTTGGTGATACATCACTGGCACAATGCTGGGTGAGTGTGGGTGTGCGCCTTTCCGTGGGGGTTGTGATAGCGCACGATTATGAACTTCCCAGGTGGGGGAAACCTGGCGGCGGCTGCGGCGTTGAACTTCCACTGTGCCCTTCGTGGTGTTTCGCCTCCCACGTTGGAGGCATCATCGGCAAGCCTGGCGATGCCTCCAGCGTGGCAGTCGGAGAGAGCAGGAACACTCGCCACGGCTATGCTGGGATCGCAGCTATGCAGAGCAATTCTCACACGTGATTCCAGTCTTTTCAAATTGAGCCCGACGTTAATAATGTCAATACAACAACAATATTCCGCATTTCAAAGGTGGAAGAGGCAGAGGACACCATTGCCTCCATCGCCTCCACCATACCTGCATCCACCACCGGTCAGCGGGGCGTCAGCTCGTGGATTTCTCTCAGATAGACCCAGCGACCCGAGTTCGATTCCCCACGTTCGCGCCCGCTGGATTCACAGTTACGTTAGTCTGGCGGTGTGGCGGCCGTGCGGTGATGACGAGGCGGTGCGTCGCTCACGCCGCCCGCGCTGCCCCCACAGTTCCCCCGGAGGCTCCGTCTCCGCCGCAGCTCGTGACCGTGAGCGCGCACGACGACCGGCTCGCGTGGAACCCCGGCTTCGACGGATTCTCACCTCTGCTCGGCTGCCGGGTCCAGGTACGGCCGGAGGCGAAAGGGAAGCCGTTACGGTCCGGTAACGGCGTACCGGTAGGATTCGTTACGATACGGGCGGGAAGCGGGGTCGTATGCGATACGACTCCGACTCGGGAGGCGAAACGCCGCGAAGGAGAGAGGAGCTACGCTCGAGCGCGGGCTATCGCGACAGCTCGGCTCTCGAGAGCGACTCTCAACGGGGAGTCCGTTTAAACATCAGCCGAGAGCCGAGCCGCGTGTGCAACACGCTCGGGCACGTGAATGCCAGCCGCCCACGTGTCCCCGCTGAGCCTGCCGGGAAATGTCCCCCAGGTGGTGAGGGATGACGGCCAGGACACGGAGGCCGGCGACCGGGCTCCGGGCGACGACGCGGGGGCGCAGGAGGTGGCGGCGGGGGCCTCCGGCGAGGCCCCGAGCGAGGCCCCCCTGGACGGCCTGGAGCCCGGCACGGACTACCGGGCCCGCGTGGCCTGCCGCAACGGCGTCGGCTCGTCGCCCTGGTCCGCGTGGGCCAGCGTGCGCACGAGCGGGCACGCCGGTGGGTGAACATCCCCTCCCCCCTATCCTCTGAGATATTTAAACGCCCAAAAAATGCAAATGTTCTTGATCTTATTGATCCATCTGTACCAGCCACGTGTACATAACTCTACAACGATTATGTTCACCCCCCCCCGACTGACCCCCACCCCCCCGTGCCCCCTCTTTCCCCCACCCCAACAGGCACCCTCCCTGAGTTCCTGCCCTGGCTGCTGGGCGTGGCGGCCGCCCTGGCAGTGCTCGGCGCCGTGGTGGTTGTGGTCCTGTGGAGGAGGAAGAAGCAAGAGTTTAGGTTTGAGTTCGTCCGTTGCATCTCTGTCCTGCTCACGACGCGTGTCATTTGTGCAGCGCTTTGTGACGCTCGGGTGAAAGGCGCTATATAAATACTATTATTATTATTATTTGCACCGCTTTATAGCACAGGAGCAAATAGAGCAGCGTGCGGTGTTTGTGGCATTGATGAGAGTGGATATGGCCCCGTGGCTCCTCAGGTCAGAGTTTTGACACCGCTGAGATTCTGCTTCCAAAGCCAGGTGTCAGCCCGCCCGTGATTCAACCGGGCGGCTGTCGCAGGAGTCCTGTAAAGAGCTTGCAAGCTCACTCGGTATTGTTCTGCTGCAATAATAAACATCTATCTATCTATCTAACCGGTTGCCAAGTGAGGTAGGAGTCCCTGTTCAATTCACTTTGCATTTGCACCTAATTTGGATACATTCCAGCAGCTCTGAGGATTCATAGTGATTTTACAGCTCAAGCAACAAGTGGGTATTCTCGCGACATAGATATATGTTTATTATTACAGCAGAAAATGCCCAGTGAGCTTGCAAGCTCTGCAAGCGGGATTCCTGTGATATAACAAATGTACCAATTGACGGAGACACAAACATTGAGATAAAATTGGGGGCGAGCGGGTGGAGGGGAGGAACATGATGATGAACGCTGTTGAATTCACACGTGAGAGGTTTGACTGGTCGGAATCTAACAGCGACGTAACCCTACAAAAGTTTAGAATAAAGTATATTATTAGGAGCATTACTATTTATTATTTGGCGGACGGCCCCGTATGCGGGATAACACATGCTGTTCTGCGTAAACTTGTTTAAAATTAAAAGTGGATTTTAATCGAATGTGAACGCAGACGCGCATTCAGAAGATGCCTTGCTCTGGGTGCAGCCCAGAGCTCATTGTTTTGTTAAATGAGCTTCTCTGGGTGATGCAGCAGCCAGCTGGTGATCAGAATTAGCCTGGGTGTGTACGAACCGGTCCTTCTGCATTCTCACAAACTTTCGCAATACAATGGTAAAGTGAGTGGGCTTGCAATGGGTTTGGAGCTGAGGCTTAGGTGAGACCTGTCACGCGAAGGCAATTATAATCACACTGCCCCTATGAACTCTGGACACCTGAGCTCGATTCCCGGCCAGAGCTATGCGTCAGTCAGTGCCAAGTTTCTCCCCTGAGCTCTGATTTTCTACAAGCGGTCAGTTTTTATTGCGCGCTATATCGCAGTGCTTTGTGACCTTTGGGTGAAAGGCGTTATATAAATTGCTATAATTATTATATTATTTAAGTTGGGAGGAACCGTTGAGCTGTGTAGCTTTTTTAACAGTTGTACAAACATTTGAGGGATAAGCAAATTGCAACATTTCCCGAGATGCGCATTTTCCAATCGGGATTTCCGGGAACGCAACCCTAGCAGTTGGTGAGGAGCTCCTGTCAATCGGTACGGCTCCAGACCATACCAGCTTCTGCTCTCACCTGTGGATGATCATGGCACTAGGCGGCGACTGCAGTGGCCCTCATGCTGATGATCGTGCCATGGTGATGATGGTGGCGTGGTGATGATTGATCATCGTGGTCATAATTGTCATGTGGTGATGATCGTGATGTTGGTGATGATTGATGATCGTGGCGTGGTGATGATGGTGCCGTTTGGTGCAGGTTTGAGCCTGACACCGAGGCGCTGGGGGAGCCGCTGGTGGAGATCCCAGCGGTGCGGCGCTACCGGCGTGACACCCCCGAGGCCACACGTACGTGTGCGTGCGTGTGTGTGTGGCCTCAAGGTGCATATGGCCTGGCACAGGCGACGTGGTGACATCACGGCCACTTAGTGGCGAAAGGCGGTTGTTGTTTGTGCGTGTGCGAGTAGCGATAGTGCAGTGGTTAGCGCACCGCGCTACGAACCCCAGCCGCGTTCGACTCGGACATATATCGGTGATGAGTATCTGAACCGGTCCAGGGTCTCCTCCCCCTAGGTCGACTCAGCCTTAAATGGGTACCTGGGGAGTCAAAGGCGGCTTGGCGTGGTGCCACTCACCCACTCACAACCTCGACTGCCGTGCCGGCCTTAATAGGTGCTCGCTAACAGCACTTGCCCCAACAGTGTGTGCCAACCATCATAAGTGATCGCTAACAACAGCAACCCACACAGGCTATGTGGAGGGGATCGTCATATTTTTGTGTGCGTGTATGTGTTTATATTTGTCAGTGTGTGTTTGCACTTGTGTGTTTGCGCACGTGATGTGTGAGTCGGCGTTTGTGTGAGCACGAGTGTTGGTCACCTGTGCATGAGTGGGTCCAGTGTTTGTTGACGTGGCGTTACGTCACCGCCACCTGCACGCCACCACCACCACCAGCACGCCCATCTCCACACTCAGTGGAGCCATCACACACGGGAAGAAGATCTCGAGAGACAGAAACACGACACAGAAGCACAGTTAATTTTTCTAAATATTAGCACACACTCATTCACTCACAGACTCGTACGCTCGATATCAGCTGGAAGGAACCGTTGAGCTATGCGGCTCTTTTTAACAGTTGTCCAGCGGGGAGGGGTAAGCAGATAAAGGGCGCAAGGTAGGGATGTACCCAGGATAGGACGCCAGTCTACCGCAGGGCAATCAACCTAGGTAACAGCAGGAACGCAGAGACCCAGAGATAAATAATCTCGTGGAGAAACACGACACAGAAACAGTTACAGAGATGGTGAGAGAGCAAGGCGAGACGCAGCCGTAAAGAGATAACATCAGTTAAACACAGAGATAAACTGTCCCACTTGGGCGATATTCCTCAGAGGTGAACATGCTGAGTTGGCACCAATGACATCCTGGCTTGAGATCTGGGTTTCAGTCACCCGTGACTAATAATTTAATTTACGAATTACTTAATAGTACAATTCATCACGCGTGGCACAGTATTCGCCCGATGTTACAGTTATTGGGATAGTCCATCCATCCATTTTCAGAAACCGCTTAATCCTATACAGGGTCGCGGTGAGCCGGAGCCTATCCCGGCAGACACAGGGCGCAAGGCAGGGGAACACCAAGGATGGGACGCCAGTCCATCGCAGGGCGCCTGGGGAAATTTAGTCAGTACGCCAATTAACCTGGCAGCATGTCTTTGGACGGTGGGAGGAAACCGGAGTGCCCGGCGAAAACCCACGCGGACACGGGGAGAACATGCAAACTCCACACAGAAAGGCACCCCGAGCCGAGATTCGAACCCGGGACCTTCTTGCTGTGAGGCGGAAGCGCTACCCACTACGCCACCGTGCCGCGTATTGGGATAGTGAATGACTCAAACGTGCGAGAGAACCCGGAGGAAACCGGTGCAAATAGGGTGACAGGGCATTCTGTGAGACGCGGGCGGATGTTATCGCTGCGCAGCCACCCTGTAGATTGTAGTGAGTTGATGGTCTCGCCCCGGTCACCAATGACTGTACACACAAAAAAAACCCAGTGCTTCAAACTCAACTTCAAACTGATCATTTTTTTTGTTCTTTTGGCTTTTGTTTTTTTTTCATTGTTGACATGCCGTTCTCTTCGCTGCCCTTGTGCAGCGCTTTGTGACCCTCGGGTGAAAGGCGCTATATAAAACGCTATTATTATTATCTGCGCACCTTGTTTGACTAAATCTCAGCCCCTGAGAATGAAACATCCCGGTTTGCGTGTCGTGTGATAACACGACCCGCGTGAGAGGATGGGAACCTGTTTCCCGCGACCGCTCGCCCTGCGGGCCTTCCCAAACACAGCGGGTCGCGACCGCTCGGCGGCGAGACATCCCCACGGGCTGGGGCGGCAGGGTGGCGCAGTGGTAACGTCTGCGCCTCACAGAATGGTCTTGCCCGAGGTGGTTCGATTTCCACCCTGGGCGCCTTTCTGTGTGGAGTTTGTGTATTCTCCCCCTGTTATGCGTGGGTTTCCTCCAGGTTCGCCGGTTTCCTCCCACAACTTAAAAAAACCACTCATTAATTAGTTGGCCAATAACATAATATATCGGAAGCAGTGTGTGGCAATATTTTGGCGCCGGCAAACCGCCTGGCTGCCTCTTCCGCCTTCTCTGTGCTTTCCTCGCGCCTCCGAGTCGTTCTCTCGTCGAATTAATTTCGTGCGCATTAGAAATGTAAAATTATTATCATTACTAACCCCGCGACGCATTCGGGAGCCGAAGATCGTTACCTTTTAAAACCCGCACCGACCCGGAGACACTGGCAAGCTTGACACAAAATTGGCCGTAGGGCGGGTACTCTGCTAAGTAGGTATAATAAACAGGCGCGCGCTGACCAGACGCGTAGGAATGTTTGCTTTTCGCGATCGGGCTGTTGCTGCGATGCCATGGCAGAGTAAGATCGTCCCACGGTAAATGCACCGGATGATACGTGTTGTCAGGAATCTGACTCAGGGGGTGATGAGTAAACATTTGCGAGGAACCTGCTGCGCGGGTATTTTTTCATGTTGCAACCACGTGTGGGACTTTTAATGAGACAACTCGCTGAGGCGCTTACCTGGCACAACAACAAATGCACCGGTCTGTCCAGTCCTTCCAGGTATGAGCAGCTGAGCTTGCGTGTTCGCGTGTGTAATGTGTGCGCGCGTGTACGTGTGTGTTGGGAGCGGTGGCTCTCTGGTTAGCCGCGCTGGGCTACTAACCTGGCAATGACCAGAGTTCAAATCCCGCTCACGGCCAATGGCCAGCACCATTGACGATTTTCTGAACCGGTCCTGAGCCTCCCCTAGGTCGACTCAGCCTCAAATGAGTACCTAGTGCAGTGTGTAAACATTGCCACTAAGGAGACAAAGGCGGCCGGGCGTGGTGCTAGTCACCCACCCCCTCGTGTGCCGTGTCGACCTTCATAGGTGCTCGCTAACGGCACTTGCCCCTACAGTCTGTTAAGGCTATACGGGGGATCTTTGTCTTTGCAGTGGAGGAATGGGGGCTGAGCGAGGCGCTGTCCCGGCGGCTGAGTGGCGTCCTGCTCCCGAGGTCCTGCCTCCATCTGGGCAACGTGCTGGGCGAAGGTACGAGCGATACGCGTGGCCGCTAGCATCGCGGCACCTGCGAGAGTCACGGACCCGCAGGCTGAACGCCGAATCCGCACACGCTAAACAAAATAACAAAAACCGTCGAATGATAAAGCGCGACGGAGCGACAGACGGACGTTTGTTATTACAGCCGAAAATACCCCGGTGAGCTTGTAAGCTCTTTGCGGGATTCCTGCTGTACAATGCTGGCCCCTGTCTCTAATGGCGGCGACGTTCCGATTGCCACCGTCCAGGCGAGTTCGGCTGCGTGCTCGAGGGCTGGCTGAGGAAGGACAACGGGACGGAGGTGCAGGTCGCCGTCAAAACTATGAAAGGTGAGCGGAGGATCTGGGGTTCCCACGGTATGGTTGCCACCTGTGTGGCAGTCACCTGTCCTGCTTAGGCCCGGATTTCACCCGGCAAGTCCGGGAATTGGAACCTGCGTTCCCGGTGCCAGACATTGATTTCAACTGATGTGTGCGTGAGTGGGTGAGTGTGTGAGCGAGTGGGTGAGCGAGCGAGCGAGTGCGTGTGAGGTGAGTGATGTGTGCGTGCGTGAGTGAGTGAGTGAGCGATTGAGGCCGCACGGGACTGAACGTGTGAGTGAGCGAATGCGTCGACGAGTTTGCGTTTAGCGACAGTGGTTGTGTGTTCTCAGTGAATGAATGCTGTTGCCTAGGTCAATTCGGCTACTGAGTAAATTGCCCCCGGTGCCCTGCGATGGACTCGCGTCCCATCCTGAGTATAGCCCTAGCTCGCGCCCTGTGCCTGCTTACCCTTCCTTGCTGGACAAGGAAGGGTAATGTGAGCAAGCGTCTGAGTCTGTGAGTGAACGAGTGCATACGTGCGCGCGTGAGTGTGTGGGTGCGCGTGTCGGCTTGCGTGCGTGCATGAGTTTATGACATCTGGTTCCTGTGCCTGCAGTAGAGGTTTGCACTTCGAGCGACATCGAGTCGTTCCTGCATGAAGTGCTGGCGATGAAGGACTTCGATCATCCCAACGTGATCCGCCTCCTCGGTGAGCTGAGGTCGCGGTGTGCCTTGCCGTGTAACGCTCGCGTGCTTTCTTACGTATCCATATGCAAGATTACATTGTTTGCGTTATTAATAATAATTTTGACGTGCAGTAATAGTCATTATTCATCCGGGAAAGCCACGCTGAGAAGTATGATTTTTTTTTTAGGAGGGTCCTTGCCGCTACATTGGCGTTTTATTTTAAGATGTATAACGAGTGTTTATTATGCAAGTGGGAGGAAACCAGAGCACCCGAAGACATCCCACGCCTTGTGCGAGGGGGCAACACTCTATCCCCTTTGCAGGAGTGCTAGACCCCAGACCTGTTCACCAAGGGCGACCCTAGCAGGAGCGCTAAACTCCAGACCTGTTCACCAAGGGCGACCACGATACGGCTATGATCCATGGGGGGGTGTATAGTATCACTACTCTATTGGTGTACGATCACTTCCGCGCTGAGTATTGATCCCAAACGCCCGTCGGCTCCGGCACCTCACGATGCGCTCACAGCGTGGGAGGCGTGCGACGAACAGCGCACGGCCTCGCGGCCAGGGCTTGCCTGAGCACCGTGCCGAGTGAGGCTCCACACAGGTCTCAACGTGTTTATTAGAAATAGGAGCTCAGCCTGTGCCGAGAGGACAACAGTGAGGCACGTGGCCAATTATCTACACCCAGCGGCAAGGTAGTTCTTTTGGTGAACCCTCCCTCCAAACCGGTTTGTGCCATTCCAGGGGATTCGATGCCTGGACAGTGTGGGTATCGTTAATGCTGATCGATGCATTCAGGCTCGCCTAGCCTGTGCGGTGGAGATTTACGTTCCAAAAAATAATGACATTCCACTGTCCAAAAAAATAATCTTAACTGGCAGGTTTTCCAGTTGACCCTTTTTAAAGGTTTCAAACGAAAGTTGAAATTGCACACAGTTTAAAGCAAAGGTGAGTCCATAGTACAACCCGCGGTCTATAGGTTCACGGAGAGCTGCAGCGTGAAGTCTCGCCGCGTGGGAATAATAATAGCATTTTATAGAGCGCCTTTCACCCGAGGGTCACAAAGCGCTGCACAAGGTCCGCGGAGAGAACGGCATGTCAACAACGACAAAAATAATAATAAAAACCAAAGCAACAAACAATAAATGATTAAGGCTGCTTCGAATACACCAACCTGGCCGCCCGCCTCACTCTCACAAAATAATCCCCCGGCAGAATCTTTCGCTTTCAAGCCGGCGAAACCCGCGAGCGGTTTCCACTCCCCTCTCTCGCGTGCGTGACGCGCGGGTCCCCTCTCTTACATGTCCCACAGGCGTGTGTCTGGACGTGTGCCCCGAGCAGCGGCTGCCCCGTCCCATGGCCGTGCTGCCCTTCATGAGGCACGGCGACCTGCACAGCTTCCTCAAGGCCACGCGCGTCACGTGCTCGCCCGTGGTACGCTCCGCTCCGGGCCGGAGGTTCTTTGCCATAGACACGTTTTGGTTTTGTTTCGGCGGAGTGAGTCGATGGGCGTCTCGGCCCGGTCACCCAGCGACCGAACGCAGAGGCAACGGTAAATCAGGTTCGGCGCTTAATCCGCCGAAATTCTTGCTCGGCAGATGCAGAATGTCGGTTTGGCCGTCGTGCCACGATCCTCGTGCGATCGTGAGATTGACCATCGGTCATCCCAGTGGAATTCGTGCAGTAGCGTGAACGCTCGGTGCGATTGCACGTAGCGGTTAGCGCACTTGCACTGTGAACCCGGCCACCTGAGTTTGATTCCCGCTCGCAGCCAACACCGGTGATGGAAACCTAAACCGGTCATAGGCCTCCCTAGGTCGACTCGGCCTCAAATTAGTACCTGGTGCGGTGTGTAAACATCGCCACCGGGGAGACAAAGGTGACCGGGCTTGGTGCTGGCCACCCACCCCTTCATGTGTCATGCTGGTCTAAACAGGTGCTCACTGACGGCGCTTGAACCTACAGTCCGTTAAGGCTACACGGGGGATCTTTGTCTGTGTGCGTGTGTGTGTGGAGCAGTACATCCCGCTGCAGACTCTGCTTCGCTTCATGGTGGACATCTCGCGAGGGATGGAATACCTCTCCGCCAACAACTTCGTCCACCGCGACCTGGCCGCCCGGAACTGCATGTGAGAGGAAGCCGCGATGCGACGGGCCGTGACATGACATGCCGCGGAGCTTACAGCGCCACGGGCCACGCCCCGCAACACAACCCCGCGTCAGTCAGTCAGTCAGGACGATCAGCGTAGACTGCACGTCTTTGGAATGTGGGAGGAAACCGGAACACCCGGCGAAAAACCCACGCGGACACGGAGAGAACGTGCAAACTGCACGCGGAAAGGCGGCACCCGAGCCGGGAATCGAACCCGGGGACGTGTTGCTGCTAGGCGGCAGCGCTACTCAGCGCGCCGCCCCACCTAATACCGTACACCGCCGCACAGGGGCCCGCCGCTACGACACAACGCACACGCAACGTCTCTGCGGCACTTCTTCACCGCTGGTCTTGCTGTCCCCCTGCCGCCCGCCGCCCCCCCCCGCAGGCTGCACGAGGACATGACCGTGTGCGTTGCGGACTTCGGCCTCACCAAGAAGATCTACAGCGGCGACTACTACCGGCAGGGCCAGATCTCGCGCATGCCCGTCAAGTGGCTGGCGCCCGAGTGCATGACGGACCGCCTCTACACGGCCCGGAGCGACGCGGTGAGCGGGCTCCGGGCGAGACGCAGGGCGGCAACCGTGGCGGAGCGGCGACTAGCACCGCCGCCGCCGCCTCGCAGCAGGAAGCCCCCTGGTTCGATTCCCGGCTCGGGTGCCGCCTTTCTCGCCCCGTGTCCGTGTGGGTTTTCGCCGGGTACTCCGGTTTTGTTAAAAAAAAATCCAAAGACACGCTACTGCTGCTGCTGCCTAGGTTAATTGTCCTGTTGACTAAATTGTCCCCGGTGTGCTGAGATGATATAATTTGCTTACCCCGCAACGCTGAACAACTGTTGAAAAGAGCTCCAAAGCTTAACGGTTCCTTCCAGCTCAATTAAAACTGACCAGCCGATTGAGCGTAGCACTTCCCGAATGAAGCACCGGCACTTCACTCAGGAAGCGCCAGCTGCGGCCGCGCTAACCGCCGTGTTGTCTGCGCCAGTGGGCGTTTGGCGTGACGATGTGGGAGATCGTGACGCGGGGACAGGCCCCGTACCCCGGCGTGGCCAACCACGAGATGTTCGAGTACCTCGCGACCGGCAAGCGGCTCAAGCAGCCGCCCGACTGCCTGGACGACCTGTGAGTTGTCGCCGCGCACCCGCTTCCTTTGCCCGGCGCCGCGAAGTCTCTCGCTTTCGTTATTTATTATAAACGTTAACGGTTTACCTCCGGGGCGGCACGGTGGCTGCGCGTTGAGTCTCGCCGCCGCCCCGCCGCAAGAAGGCCCCGGCGCGAGCGAGACGCGTCGCGGCCGCGCGCCGTTTCACCGTCGTCGCCTCTCGCCGCAGGTTCCTCGTCATGAGCGACTGCTGGCGGCCAGAGGCCGGCGAGCGGCCCGCATTCCCCGCGCTGCGGCGCAGCCTCGAGGCGTTGCTGGAGGAGCTGCCGCCCCTGCTGCGGCGCGAGGACGCCCTGTACGGCAACGTGCCCGCCGGCCGCGACGGCCCGCGGCCCGCCGGTGACGACGGCGACGTTCCCGAGGCCGCCGCCGACGAAGAATGCTGCGGGAAGGACGACCGCCGAGGTGCTGCCGCCGCCACCGTCGACGACCAGAGGGGCAACGACTACGTAGGCTCGCCTCCCGTCGCCGCCGCCGGCACGCTTCCTCCGCCCAAGCCGGCGCGGCTGAACGAACGCGTCGCGCCGCCGGTGGCCACAGCCGAGTGGATCACGGCGCAGGCTGCCGAGGGGGCGGCGCCGTCGGAGGCGGCGGCGGCGGCGGAGCGGGAATCTGCGGACGACGGAGCGACGGCCGGCTCTGGGGAGAGCGCCCGGACGGAGGACGATTCGACGGAGGCCGGGGATGAGTGACGGCGCCGGGATCGACCGGCATCGCCGGGACCGACGCGTCCGATTGAATGATGAATTATTCGTAGCGAAGACTGCTTTCTAACGTGCGCGACTTAGCGAACCGTTGCAAAGCTTCCCGGAACACGTGCGTTTAGAAATGCCGACGGTCGTCGGTGGTCGGACACGCTACGTCGATGACGAATGAAGACGGTGGGGGCTAGCGGGGTGATAGCGGCGACGGGCCACAGACGCGGCACGTGATTCGGGGATGGCCATCAGGCCGTACTCCGAGGGACAAGGCGGGCGTGGGACGAGCCCTCCTGTGCCGGAACACCGGTGGCCCGGCACGGGTGCCTTTCTGTGCGGACTTTGCATGTTCTCCCCGTGTCCGCGTGGGTTTTCCACCGGGTACTCCGGTTTCCTCCAACAGTTCATGCAGGTTTGCTGGAACAGGACAGACGGCAACCTGATCTAGAAGACTGCAGTTTACAAAAGCGTTCAACCCGTTTGGAGCACGGGCTGTTTTAGTGTGCATACTGCCCTCTGGTGGCTTTATGACAATCTGTTAGGTCAAAGGTTGCTGAACACAGGGAATCAATAATACCCTTGAGCCCCTTCCAGTCAGAATGAGCTCTTCAGTCTGTACGACAAAAATGAAGTGTTGTGACTTAACAAATTAAACCTCTTTTATACCAAGATGCGCATACGGAGTAAACTTGAATATTTTGAAAATTTAGTTCGAAGGCTTTCATGACCGATATTATCCATAGCGTAGCTCTTTTTTTATGAATTTAGGTCACGTGAAAAGTTATGCAAGTGTTCACTCTTTTGCCTACTTTTTAAATGCACGTAACAACGCATTCATTCGCTTGGAGACGTTATGAAAATCCGGGTTCAATTCCAGGCTCAGGTGCCTTTCTGTGTCCTCCCTATGTCCACGTTGGGTTTTTTCGCCAGATACTCCGGTTTCCTCCCACACTCCGAAGACACGCTGTCTAGGTTAACTGGCCTGCTGACTAAATCGCCCCAGGTGCCTTGTGACAGACTGGTGTCCCATCGTCGGTATAGTCCTGCCTTGCGCCCTGTGTTTGCCGGGATAGGCTCTGGCTTGACCGCGGCGCTGGAAAGGATTGAGTGGGTTGTGTACCGATACTGAATGACGTCAGTGTGTGGATAAGAGGGTTGCGTGTACCGGTGATGGAGTGGTACAGTTGGGTGATTAGAAATCTGCAGCAGCCGAATATCGTGAACGCAGCCTTCTAAATGCCCCCGGGTACACATTTGTACGAAACAAATCTGTGACTTAAAGCAAACGTAAATGGAACAAAAATAAAAACTTTTAAACTTTGAACGGCACTTATTTTTTACATAATCTAACCCATAAAATAAATATACTATGGACTTAATATAGTTGTAGACCAATGGGTGTGTAAATGTGATCTTCTTCTTTCTTTGCGATTCTTCGAAGCGCGATGTTAAATTACAGTTTCCCATTTTCTTACACAGCCCCTTGCATTTTCATTGAACTCCACAAGGTCTTGTAATCCCGCCATTCTCAACCGGTGGGTCGCGACCCATCAGTGGGCCGCGAGCGCCACATAGTGGCCCGTTAGAGACCAGACCCAAGCGGGCCCTGACGCAAGCGACATAAAAATTACATCTATAAACTTTCTCAACCTGAAACACATCAGGCTTATTTTGTATGTATGACGCAAATGAACTAGCAAAGGAAACACACGTTAGGGGTCCCGTATCTGCGTCTCGTCCCCCGACCAGGCATGCAATTGTTGCGCGTTATAAATTGTATTAATATTGTATCGATGAAATAGGGGTCACGCGACATTTGGACCGCTTACCTGACGTCCTGCACGGCTGCCTGCCCACCTGTGGCGAGCGTGCCCCGCGGGGTGATCTGCCGTGTGCAGTTGTTCGCCAGGTGAGGGCGGTGGTGGCCGGGACGCGATGCGGGGTTCGGGTGTGCGGCACACGAGGTGGGTGGCAGGGTAGCGCAGCGGTAACATCCGCGACTCCTTACAAAGAGAAGGTCCTGCCCAAGGTTCGATCTCCCCGTGTTCTGAGTAGGTTTCCTCCGGGTTCTCCGGTTTCCTCCCACAGCTAAAAAAAACACTCGTTAATTGATTGGCCGATAACATAATATATAGGCCGCAGTGTCTGGGAGGTTGGCGTGGGCTTACCGCGTGGCTTGACTTCCCTTCCTCTGCAGGGTTACCTCGCGCCTCTGAGACGTTCTGTCTTCGAATACTTTCGACATTGAGTGAATTTGTGCCACGCGTTAGGCTTTGTATTCGTTATGACGACACGAACCGCGACGTCATTTCACACGCCCCGCGGCCACACGCCGCCATCCACTCAACACAACCAATCCGTCACTTGTGTTGGTGAAGGTTTTCCCGGCTCGGTATTAAGGAATCGCTCTTAAGATCTACTCTTTCGGGAAAGGCGTGTCGAGCGTTCCTCCTCTTCGCTTCGCGACGTTTCGCCTCCCGTGTTGGATTCCTTACGATGCCTCCACAAATTGATTTGCTGTTGAAACGAGTGCTGTTTACAGCCCGGAGCCAGCGGTGGAAATTCCACGTTCACATGGCGGGAGGCGAGTCCGTCCGTGACACAACCACCGATTGTCCAGCCCGCTCGCATCCTGGCCGCACTAATCGGGACCTAGAGGGGAACTTTTTACGACCCGGTCAGCACTGCGTGTCTAATTTTAGCTCCCTCCGTCTCGCCGGTCGTCGCCAGGTGCTCTCTGTACCAGCTCGGCACGCCTGTTACATTTTTAAACTGTTGTTGGATAAAGCCCAGGTGCGTGCGCGCATGTGTGTGTGTGTGTTAACGTTTGACAACACGATACTAATTTATTGCATTTATTGAGCACCTGTCAACCAGAGCTCCCGAGGCGCTGCAGGAAAGAGAGGAGAGAAGGGTGGAGGCAGCCACGCGGTCAGCCGGCACCAAACTGCCGGACACCGCGTCCCTATATCGCCTACATTATTATGATGGTATCGGCCGATTCATCACGCGTGGCTTTTGTAGTTGTGGGATTAAAAAAAAAACCCGGAGGAAACCCACGCATAACAGGGGAGAGAATAACACAAACTCCGCGCAGAAAGGCGCCCGAGGCAGGAATCGAATCGCCACCCCAATCCCACAAACGTGTCTGCAGTTCCGACTTAGTAGCAAACAGGTTCCCCGCCAATGGTGGCGTATCTCCTCTTCAAAGACTCCACTCTCCTCCTCACACCCCACCCCGTCCCTATTCTCTCAGATATCTTTGTTCTGACCCCTGGGTCAAGTTTGCTGGCGTCTCGGGTCATGGCTGACGGGAGGAAACAGGTGTAACAACGTTTCTGCATATGCATAGCGCAAATTTCGCACGAGTACACGCGCGATGACAAATACCCCCCATGTATAGCCTTCGTCGGCTGTTGGGTCGTCTGGTGTTAGCGAGCACCTATTAAGGTCAAAACGGCGCACGAGAGGGTGGTGTGGTTAGTGTTGCTGATATGTGCACACTGTACCAATTTAAGACAGAGTCCACTTAGGAGAGGCCCAACGATAGTTTTGGTACCATTTATGACACAGGTACACACGTGTTCACTCACAGCGTTTGCCATGGACTTACGGGGTGGCACATTGGTAACAGCTGCGGCTCACAGAAAGAAGGTCCTGGTTGAGACGGTTAGATTCTCGCCTTGGGCGCCTTTCTGCGTGGCGTTTGTGTGTTTTCCCCCTCTGTTCTGCGTGGGTTTCCTCCAGATTCTCCAGTTTCCTCCCATAACTCTTAACACTCATGGATCTGACATCATTGAACATGACATGCAGTGTCTGACAAATGTTGGCGCTAGTTGACCGCGCGGCTGCCTTCCTCCCCTCCGCCTCTCCACGGTTTCCTCGCGCCTCTGAGTCTTTCCTTGAACGACCACCTTCGACATTGACCGAATACTGTGCCACGTGGCGTTATGACTTGTAATGTTAAATCGTTACTAAATTAATTCAGCCTTATAGGACAGAAAACGTTGCGCTTAAACGTTGATGCTTTATTATAACATCGTACACGACACACAGTGTGAATATACAAGAGATGTACATTAAGGCGAGCGTCTATCCTGCATTCCGCAAGCGGTGTTTGTGCGTGCCTACCGTTTACAAGTTGCACGAAAGGTCACTTAAGGCGTGCGGTAAGACTCTATTAATATATAGTGTGTGCACAGCCCCGTGTCGGAGACCGACAGCCTAGTAAACATGCGGTCAGAACCATAGGACCAAACTTGAGCCACCATCGGTTTAACGATCCACGTTTACTGGTTGGGCTCTTAGTCGTACGTGGGCATGGGTTTGCGTCCTGGTCATGGTCGCTTAACCCCATCACCGTAATCAGTGACCCTCAATCACCATCGTCATAATCTGCTCTTTCGGGATAGCCGTGCCGAGCGTTCCTCCTCTCTCCATCGTGACGTTTCGCCTCCCACGTTGGAGGCATCTGCAGGCTAATTGAGAGAGCAGCTCTTGAGAGCGATTCTCGTATATCGAGGCGTGAATACCTACATCGTCTTAATCATCATCCCTCCGGGGTCGATAAAACCAGTACCACCTCACGAAGCAGCCCCGCGTGGTTGCAGACAGGTCCACAGTAGCGTTTAATGAGGATGGACTGTACCCCGTCATAAGAACGTGGAATTCCCCAGACTGGTTCTGGACCAGCCCTTGTTCGTCTAATCGAAATGACATTTTGGCAGTACCGTATAGGTGTAGCGTGTTTTGGCAAATCCACTGCTGGATGAAGGCCTCCGCATGGCGTGCGGATTGTCGGGGTTGATTCATTGTAGCTGAGCACGCTGATCAGAGCGCGTTGGTGATGGTAAGGTAGCATAGATGTCGGAGCATAAGTACCGTACAACAATGGGTGTGTGCACTCAACTGCTGATAACGCAGCCCACGACTCCTGTTGTATGCATACGCTATCCAGGCTGAATCCTGCTTAGATTCTGACAGCTGTCCAGGCCCGGCACGTTGCGTGTGATGTCAGTTCCGCACGGGTCATGCAAACGGGATTATTTTAACAAGTTTAATGTAACGTTCTTATAAAAACTGTAACTCGCGTGAGCCGGCGGCAACCGTGCGTCGGCGTCAGGGCCCGTCTCCGAAAGCCGCCCGCTAAGTCGAGTCGCGGCGATGCGGCGATACGGTGATCGAGTCACTGAACAAAAGCAACGGTACTTGGGCACCTTTAAAATGGCACATGCTCCCCAATCCTGCCTTACGAAGGCAGGAAACCCCCTACAATCCACGCCCGGCGTGACGCTGCTGATTATGCTGATGATGGCGTCACCAAGCCCCTCCCCCGTCCAGCGGCACAAGTTCGATCAGAGGTGAGACACTTTCCCACCAACTATTTTGTCTATCCCGGGGATATGATTGGCTGAGCTCCCCAACAGGGATTTGAACTTAGGGCGACGATCTGCAGCAGCGGCCACAACAATTAGGACCATCGTCACCACCATCAAAGTCACCACCATCACAATAACCACCAATGCCAGTATCATCATCATACAAACCATTGCCACACTGGGTCGCCCTACGTATTTTTGGCTGAGTTAACCGTGGGGGTGGCCCATATTCGGCTGAAAGGCCAATTTTCCCGACAATAATAAACAACAGCAGGAGCCTCTATTCGCCACCAGGCTCCAGTGAGGTCACCCCGACGCCTTGTGCCAGGCAGGCTAGGTGCACTTTGGCAGCCACGTGTTAGTGCTCATTTAAATGACGTGTGTGTGTATGTTACATTACTCTGAACAAAGAGTCTCGCGTCTCTGTCAGGACTATGTTATTATTATCTCTATAATCCCAGAAGTTAAACACATTATTTGTCGATACTGCGTTGGCAGTGGCACAAAGCACAATAACCACTAAGACCTCAGCACATTCCTCCGACTTAATGCCCGTGTATTTGCAGCGCGGTGCCCAGTGTCATTGTGCCACACAGGGGCAGCTGCCGCTGGCAGGGTGGGGGTGCCCTTCGAATCTTCGAGGTGCGACTTAAGGCACTTTGTGTTGCCGGAGAATTCGAGCGAGCGCCTCTATAAACGCAAATACTAATTTGTATAACAAATACAGTAACACTAACCTCGATAACACTGCGTGGCCTTAAAAGGAATAAACATATACGAGAGGCGACGTCATCGTGGGGAACCGCCAGTCTTCACAGCACGCGGGCGAATGTGCCGGCTCGCTGAAGACGGTACGTCGCCCGAAACGCCGTCTCTCACACACGTTCCTCTCCAAGGCAGCGTTACGGACAAATGTGTCGAGTTTATCTTTGGTAATGCCAAGGTGCGTTATCCCACAAGTTTCGCAGGGATGAAAGTAATCCGGTGCGGTCCGGTCTGGTCCGGTGCGCCGGTGAGACAGTTACCGAAGCGTTCCGTCTCGTCCAGGTGGCAAGTGGGATTCGGATATGAGCGTGCCGGTAAGGAGCCGGCGTTACTCTCACCGCTGCGAACGCTCCGCGCGTCTACTTGAGCTGCGGCCGCGGTGACGGCAGCGGCGTCTCGGCGTGAGGGAGGTCCCCGTCCGAGCACCCCACGCCGCTGTCCCTCTCCGGGGAGCTTTGGCCTCTCGCGTTGGGCTCCCGAGACACGGGGTCCCCGACGGACGGGACCCGGGGTTTGTCCATGACCCCCAGAACATCCACGAGCAGGGAGGGGCCCAGGTCGAGACCCAGAGAGAGCAGCGAGCCGCTGAGGTGGAAGGGGTCCAGTGAGTCTTTGGATGAGCACCTCCGCATCGTGTTGGGCTCAGCGTCAGGTTGATACTGCTGCTGATGGTCATGACGCTGATGCTGCTGCTGCTGAAGGTTTTGCCGATTCTCGTGAAGGTGATGTTGAGGACGCCGCATCGCAATCTCCCCGAAGTCATTAAAGTCCAACGCGTCGTCTTCTTGCCGTCGACGGTGCTCGACGCGCGTCTCCCCTTCCAAGCATCGCTGCACCCCTGCCTGATCGGTGGCGCAGTCCGCCGGGGCCGCCGGGATGCATCGGGCCGTTCCATTGCGCGGCTCCGCGGGCGGGTCCCGGGCGGGGCCGGCGACGAACCGGTCCTGCGTTTGCGAGCCCCCGTCCTGCAACGCCGCCTCGTCGCTCTCGTCCGCGTCGGCGCCGCGACGCCGACGCCGGCCCTGGAAGATGCCGCCGCGGAACGCGGCCGAAATCTGGGACCGCGACCTCTGGAAGAGGCTCCGGGCCGGCGGCCGGCGAGCGGCGATCGACGAGAGCGACGACGACGACGACGAAGACAGCTGCGGAGCGGGCGGCGGTTCCGACGACGGCGGGACCGCCGCGTACGACGCTGGCGGCGCGGCCCACGGTGGCGACGATCGAGGCGCGGCACACGGTGTTCCCGACAGAGATAGCTGTGACGTGGATACGGCTGTCGCCGACGACGGTGGCGGCGGTGACACTGATGGTGATGTCGACGGTGGAGACGGCGACGCCAACAGCAGTGGCTGCGACGTCGACAGCGCCGCCGCCGCCGCCGCTCCGTCGACCCACGCGTTCGCGATTCCGTCTCCGCCGGGCGACGTCCTCCCGGCAGCGAACGGCGCCTTGTTGAACCCCAACACAAAATCCCGCTGCGGGGATCCGCTCCACGAGTAGCGCGACGACGGCTCCGCCAGCCGCCCCCTCGGATTCAGGCCGCCGGCGAACGTGGACCTGCCGGGTTGGTGATCGCGTTCCCTGCCCAGGGTCGACGCCTCGGGGTACTGGTGCGTGGCTTTGACCGGCGAGTTCCGCAACTTCACGCCGCTGTTGGACTTTGAACCTCCTCCGTCGTCGCCGCCGCCGCCGCCGCTCCCACTGCTGCTGCCGTCTCGACCGCGCGAGAAGCTGAAGCGGTTCCAGAGGCGCGTCGCGGAGTTTGTCTTTTGACCGGAAACGGCGGCGCCGCCGGTGCCGTCGTCAAATCCGCCGCCGGCACCGGAATCGCCGCCGCCGCGGCCGCCGAGCGCTCCGTCCCCAACGTTGTTCTTCGACGAATGGTGGAAGAGCTTGGACAGCTTTGCGTTCACCAGCATGGTCTGGAGGAAGCGGCTCGAGCGTTGGCCCGCGCGGGTTTTCCCCACGCCGTCGCCCGCGTTGCCGTCGCGGCTCAGGGTGGCGGCCGGGCGATGTCCCGGCGCCTTGCTGTTGGCGAGCGACGGCACCGAGAGGACGCGCCCCGTCGAAGCCGCGGCGGCGGCGTCGCCGGCGGCGGACAGAGACACCGAGTGGCCTCCGTGCACCGGCACCGACAAGGAGCGCGAGATGGCCGCGTGAGGACGCAGCCACGGTTTCGCGGCGAGCTCCGCGCCGTCCTCGGCAAACACGTCCATGTCCTCGTCCTCCTCCTCGGCGTCGGCCCAGCGATCGCACGGCGCGCCGTCCTCAGGCCACCGGCCGCCGCCGCCGCCGCATCCGACGGAGCCGCTGGATTGCGGTTTGCGAAGGTGTCCCTCCAGCGGCGGCGCCGCGGCCGCCCCCCGTGACGTCGGGTCGCCCTGCGCGGGCGTCACGGCGATGGAGTGGCGCGCGCCCGGGGTCCAGGCGGGCGACGCGCCGGGCGGGGCGTAGTGCGCCGAGAGGTAGGGCAGGTCCAGGGCGCGCGGCAGGCCCGTGAAGGGCAGCGTGAGGGCGTTTTTCAACACGGGAGAGCGCATCGCGTCCAGGCAGCTTGCGTTGTGTACCGCGGACCGACCCGGCCTCAACACCGGCTGCTGCTGCTGCAGAAGGTGGTTGATCTGCTGCTGCTGGTCCTTGTGGTTGCGAAGGTCCCGGTGAACGTGCGTGCCCTGGTGGTTGACGCGGTGATCGGGGACGTCGCCGCCGTCATTATAATCGTCCATCGCCGCGCCGCCGATGTGCATGAGGTGACGGAAGTCGCCCAGCGGGGGGCTGATCATGTCCGGCGAGAGGATGTCCCGCAGCCGAGGCTTCTTCCCTTTCTTGTTCGGCGGCGCCTTCAGGTACATGGGGGCCTTCACGGGCATGCTGGCGGCGCGGCCTCTTGCTCTCGAGGAGAAATATTGAGCGAGAAATGTTCGCCCGGACGGAAGGCCTGTACGCGATGCTTGTCCGGCTCGTGGCTTAACGGGCCAGATTCTCCAACAGGTGGTGCCCGTGCATTCGGTTTTTTTGAATTCTGTCCTAAATAAACAGTTGCTCAGCACAACCGCGAAATGTTCCCAAATGGTGCCGAGCGGCCAGCGGCAACGAGCACGATTGGAGGTGTAAACAGGTAAATAGTTAATGCGTTTTCTTGACTCGAGCGAGGTTAGTAAAATGAGGGTAGAGTGGCCGATGGGAGGGGATTCCACCGTGGTGGCCCCGACACAGCGCGGATGATGTTCAATCGAAAAAAATGTGTATTTTTAACGTTAAAGTCCGCGATGTTGCTGAAGTTGTGTTTTGTTGTCGTTAGCTGAAGAGAGGGTTACTTGCGCAGTGTAGCTCAATCCCCTCTCCTGGCGTGAGACTCGGAATTCGTGCCCTGGTCGAGCTCCACTGTTGACTTCGAGGCGCACCGTATAAATAATTCGGTATATTTGGCTGTAGTTTTTATTTGGAATTCTGTTTTTATTTTCTCTTCTTCCCGGACGCGTTCCAGTCGCAGCGAAAACCCGATCTATTCGCGGAGTCTGTAAGAGAAAACCCAACGGAAGGGAAATTAAGTAAACACGTTAGTGAAATATAACATAAAAAAACACCCTCCCCTCAGCGTCGCCTCACGTCGCCGTCTGAGCGTCGTTCCCACGGCACGGAGACGGTTTCATCCAGCAGTGGATAAGGTAAACGCGCTGCCCTGCAATCGCTCGCTCGGACAAAAGGTCTGCACGTTGTTAGCTATATAGCAACGCTGATTCACCTAATTCGCAACACGTGTGTAATTTAATTATCACACACACGTGTTGTCAATTAACATAATTAATGCGATAGCATTGTCCTCTGACTCCTGTGCACAGGTAGGCACTCGGCGGTGACATCACAACCCTCCCCCATATATAAAGGGACTCGGAGGCCATTGGTCTTCTCCAGAAGACGTGGCATACCCACACTTTACCCCACCACACGCAATCACCTGCCGCGTGTGGCGCGTAACGCAGGGGTCTCAAACGTTTGCACCTCAAGGCCCACTCGGGGCTGGTCTCCACGGACCATTAGGTGGCGTGTCTAGCCTACATCCGTACGTGTGGTGTATGGGCAGAGGCAGTAATGCGAGAGTTGAGCAACCCGCACCATCTTTTCAACTGCCGCACCTGGAGATGGAGTCTATAACCGGCCGCCGGTGGATTGCAAGCCGAGTGTGCCGCTAACCGTCCCAGGCACTGCGGCAGCTCCCCGATCAACACCGCACCCTGGTAAGATACTCTTTCATCAAGTCACGAGTACGCGCGCCATTTGGCCCATTCTGATCGCCCCAGCCTGTCGCCAAAGCGCGGCGCTGTGGGTCACCGTGCAGACCGTAGCTTCTAATGGTAGTTCGAAGGCTTTCGTGACCGATATTATCCATGGTGTAGCTCTTTTTACGAGTTTAGGTCACGTGAAAAGTTTCGCTGGAAATTTCCAGCGAAACGTCGATATCTTTAAAGGTAAGCGCTGTATGTCCGGTCGTTTTTTTCCCAACCATATCGACGGGTGCACAACACTTGCATAACTTTTCACGTGACCTAAACTCATAAAAAGAGCTACATTATAGCTTGTAATGGGTTCACAGTGCAGGATGTAATGTTGCCGCGTGTCTCCAAATTGAGGAGTAATTTGCGGGTAATTGATTACATTCCGACTCTTCTTCTTTGCGATTCTTCGAAGCACGATGGCTAGCTTCTGGACATCGTCGTCTTTCAGCTTGGCTTCGACTGTGACGCTGACATGGGTGGGTTGAGCAAGTAGCTGAGTGGACGGGTGTGAGAGTGATTGGATTGGTGAGAGAGTGAGTAGACAGGTGAGGGAGTCAGTGGATGGGTGAGTAAGTTGAGTGGATGGGTGAGCGAGTGGATGGGTGTGAGTGAGTGGATTCAATTCAATTCAACTTTATTTGTCAATTCTCCCATATGTACAGGACATGTATGTAGCTAGATGGGTGGCTGGGTGCGGTGAGCGAGTGAGTGGATGGGGATGAGAGAGTGAGTGGGATGGGTGGATGGCTGGGTGAGTGACCGGGCGTATGTCTGTGTGGATGGATAGATGCGTGGGAGACAGAGAAAGAGGAGTTATTGATGTGGACACGAGGGGTCACGGGGCAGGACTTTTTTTAGAACGCGGGACTTGAATCGCGTGTCACCGAGCTAAGCCACCCGGGTTCGCGCCCCCTCCCTCCCTCTGTTCAGATGCAGAGGCGTGTACCCGTGTCATCCCGCGTGCGTGTTCGTAGGAGTAGTGGCACAGCGGTTAGCACAGTGCGCGAACCGCTTCTTCTTCTTCTTTGCGATTCTTCGAAGCACGATGGTCAGCCTCTGGACATCGTTGTCTTTCAGCTCGGCCTCGACCTAACCGCTGTGCCACCGATTCCAACCACCTACTAGTAGGCACACCGTGCTCACCTGCAGTACTCGCGAACGGCACTTGCCCCATCAGTCTGCTGAGGCCACAGGGGCATCTTTGTCTTTAGCTTACGCAGCTACACATTGCTACGTGTGTGTGTGTGGGCTTGCAATAACACGCTGTGTGTGTGTTTGTTTATCTTTTAGTGGCTGGGCCCGTGAGTTACTTACACTGGTGGCACTGGCATGTGTGCGGTGAGACGTATATGTTGACCCAAAAACTTAAATAATAATAACGTAGCCATAAAAGTAAATACTGGGTGATATTTCGGGCAATGAACCCTCGACCCGGCCTCCCTGCGTGCTATGAAGCAGGGCCGTTCCCCGAAACGTCCGAACGGTCGGTGTATATACGCCACGGAGGTTGTTCTCGACAGCAAAGAAACAGGTTGCTCAGCATGCGCTGGATGTCGCGCGCGGCGTGATTCTGCAGCGCGTGTTCCATTTCGAAAAAAGATCGTGAGAATCCTGCCCGGACTAGGGTTACCGGGACCTCAACCCCGGAGCCAGGCCTGGGGGTGGCGGCCGGGTGACCCAAGTAACCCTGTCGGGCTCGGCTAGGAATGGCTACGTGGAGCAGCCTTGTGGGCAACACCACCCGCAAGGCGAAGGGGTGAGGGTCGGGTGCTGTGCCGTGACGGCAGCGAAAAGGACGGACTAAGACGGACTCGCAATGAGAAACTGGCTGTTGGGACCTGGCAGCGGGACCCTCACCAGGACAGGCGGTTTAGAGAATGGATGGATGGTGTTGTGTGATCACAACCGCAGCTGTGCCTCGGCCCGTGTGTCGCATCCTTGGCCAGCGTCGTGACCACGCGGGACACCGCACGGGGGGGACGGGGGGACGCGACGCGTGTCGCCCGTCTGAGTGATGCATCGGACACGTCAGTGTTTGAGCACGTGCGTGCGTGCGTGTACATAGCGTGCGGTGGCTCAGTGGTTAGCGCGCCGGGCTACAAACCTGGCGACCCGACTATTGGCCCTTTTTTTGCCGTTGCAAATGAATGCTTTCATTTGCATGTTTTTGCCACGAGCATGTGTGGGTGCTGGACAGCTGTTAAAAAAGGGGGCTACATAGCTCAAGGGCAGCTTACCGCTGAAATACAAACTGACTGATATGTGAGGACGCGGTGTCTGGCGGGTTGACGTCGGCCGATCGCGTCGCTGCCTCCCTGCCCCACCTCTCCACGGTTTTTTGTAGGGCCTTGGGACGTCTGGGTGAAAGGCGCTACTGTGTAAATGTGATGCATTATTATTATTATCATCATCATCATTTAGGCGCGGTTGCTCCACAAGCTATGTGCCAACCAGTAAGGGCCGTGCCGGCTTTACTTAATAACAGCAGCTCGCTATCAGCGCTGTCTACTTAATAGGAGCTCGCTAACAGCACTGCTAGAAGCCGCGCGTTGCCGGCACTTTTGTTCGTCGGGCGTTGGCCACAACAGACAGCGGCCACTGTAACAAAACAACAGCAGCTGTCCCAGATTAAAGAGCTCTGGGTGCTTGAGCGAGGCCCCCGGGACAAGTGGCTGCTCGAGAGCATTCGAGCATTCCCATAGCGCGTATGTCACGGCCGCTCACAAGCGCACGCGTGATGGTTATATGCAACAGTTTCCCATTTCTTTACACAGTTCGTTGCAGTTTTATTGAACTCCGCAAGGTGTTTTGAGCTGCAGAGGTTGGGTAGTAGAGGAACGTGAAAACCCCCACGCAGAAAGGCGGCAACCCGAGCCGGGAATCGAACCGGGGTGGTAGTGTGAGGCGGCAGCGCTGCTCACTGAGCCACCGTGCCGGTGCGTGGCGCGGTGCCGCCGCCGCTGCTGGGCTTGATTTACGAGAGCCGGCTGGCATGGCTGCTGGCTTTGCCGAGAGAGGCAGCTAAGTCACCCTGTGCTTCTTCCAAACCCCGTCCCGATATAGTGAGGCGGGGGGGCTGCAAGCCCAGCCATGCCAGGCGCCCCTGGGTTCAAAGTGCACCTAGCCTGGCACGTACAGTGTATACGTGACGTCGTCACTCAAAAAAACAAAATGTCTTAACTATATATTAATACCGGAGGCTGTGCTGAGTCATAATATTGTTTTTCGGGAGGGTTCTGCTGGTTTGCTGGGTTTTTACATTAAGATGTGTTGAGATAATTAACTGTGAGTGTTTATTATATAAGGGGCAGGAAACTGGAGCACCCGGAGAAAGCCCATGCGTTGCGCGAGGGGGAAACGAGCTATCCCCATACAGATGGATATGCAGGTGAATAGCCACCTGTCCTCCTCCTGGCGGGCCTGGCTATGAGCACCTGATGGGACATGTAAACATTGCCACTCGGGAGACAAAGGCGGCCGAGCGTGGTGCCTGCCACCCACTCCCTCGTGTGCCGTGCCGGCCTTCATAGCTGTTCGCTCAACAGAACTTTCCCCGACAGCCGGCTAGGTAGGGCCATCCGGGGGTGGGTGAATGTGTTGGTCTGCCGGTGTGTGTTGTGTGTGAGTTCAAGGTATGTGGGTTTGCACGCGTGTGGGGGGGGGGTGAATAGTTCGAGAGTTATAGAGGAATGTTGCTAAATGCATTTGCATGAAAGCAGACTTAGAGGCACATCAAGGCTGAACCAGAAAAACAGTTTGATTCATTCAACATACAGTCCCTCCTCGACTTACGACTACCCGGACGTACGACGGCCGTCCCAGTAACCCTATTATATTATTTTCGAGTCCCGGCGGTTGGTCGTAAAGTCTAACGAGGACTGCTTGAGCTGCGGCGCCATAACCATCGGCTGCCACAAGGCAACCATAGTTCGTATTGTCTGGCTCTTAGTCTGCGTTTGGGTGCCTAGCAGCTGGTTGTTTTGTTTATACAAACTGTTATAAAGGTATAATCGACTTACGACGGAGTCATCAGAACATAACCCCGTCGTAAGTCGAGGTGAGACTGTATATGATACGTAGATTATACCACTATCACCCGGAGTGGGCCTGGCAGTGCTTGGATGGGTGCCCAACAAGCCATTGTTGTACTGTGCTTATACGTTCCCCGCCATCACCAACAGGCACTGCCTATCCTGGTGAAACCGTCCAAATGACCCACTCATTGGTCACCATTGTTATCAGCGTCCATTCTAAACCTATCGTTCATCCAACCACCATCTCCATCCTTGTCTATCATCACCGCCACGTGCATGCAGGCCTTCAGCTCTTACACCGAATCATTCCCGCATCGCTGGATGGAACGGAGGAACGGGCAGAACGTGACTATGAATCACCGGCCATAGCCATAGTGAAAGTCACTTATAGTGTGCCGAATTGTTCGGCCACACTCTTGCCGGCACGCCGTACCGGACCATACCGGCTTACTTTCACCCTCCCGGCCATGAGAGGGTGAAAGTAAGAGGCCGTGAGGTATACCCGGCGCGGAAGTAAGACGTTCTGTGAGCGGCCCAACCGCGGCCGACACGAATCTCTGCGTGGGTGTACAATGGTGTGCGATTGTGTGCGCTGATGTGCGTAATAGGCGGAGGTCTCGTTTCAGCGATGAGTTATGTATATATATTAATCTGCTGATGCCGCTGCTGCTCTTTAAATGCATGTTGACGATTCGCGTGCGTGCCTTCGGGCCCGCGGCCGCACCCTGCACAGCGATGAGTCGCCAGACACGGGCACGGCACGCCCCGCCAACGCGCGCCCTGGACAGGCTCTATCTACTGCTTCATCCGTGCTAGCAGAGTACCCGCCCCCTACGGTGGGTCCTGTTCGGAGCGTGTCAACGTCGTCTCTCGCTGATGACGTCTTCTGCCGACGTGACTGCGTAGTAAATTTAACGCGAAGGCGTTCGTGACCGATGTTATCCATAGTATCGCTATTTTTATGAGTTAGGCCACGTAAAAAGAAGTAAAGAATGGCACGTTTTGTTCACGCGACAACCGCAATTCTAATTGGCTGTGTCGGGTGGAGTCGGGTTTACTACACTTATTTTTACCTGACCTAACTCCTAAAAAGAGCTACACTATGGATGACTTCGTCGGCCTGTATTTCCCCCTGATGTCCTTTTGGGGATATTGTTGCCGGCACTCTGAAGTTTCGCAAGAGTAATCGACAAGTGGTGACGTACCGCTGAAATAAGACGTTAAAGCCGTGGTGCTGTTGCGCATACAACTCGCGCTCATTAAGGATTTGTCCGGGAATGAGCGAGGCCGCACACGTTTGATGCGAAATGTCACGAGAGAGGAACGCCAGACACGGCTATCCCGAAAGAGCAGCTGTTAAAATTAGTTCTCATACATCGGACTGTGAAAACCGATGTCAATGCGTGATTGTTTCGCGATTTGAGTCCTGGGGTGGCACGGAGGCTGCTGCGCCCAGGGATTCTCAAACCTTTTGCGCATCAAGGCCCACTTGACCCACTCGGGTCTGGTCTCCACGGACCACTAGGTGGCGCCCGCGGCCCACTGACAAGAACGACAGCCACTAGATGCTCCTGCTGGCGAGGTTGGTGGGTCACATAAAGATGGAACTGTGTGAGGTGGGAGCTGCGCGCGGCGATACAGCACAGGGGTGTTCGATAGCTTCTCTGTGCGGCGCGTTGAGGCTATTCTCCATACGTGTCTCTGGGTGTTCTCCGGGCACAATGATTTCTTACCAAATATAAAACGTATTCAGCAGAGTAGTAACATTTGCCAAACATTACAAAATGACTCTTTTAAGCATCACCTAAGTTTGTTTTGCCCCCAGAGAAGGATTGTATCATTATTACTAAACTATCAGCAACAATGTAATTAAAATGAAGACATTCACATCGAGAGCTCTCGAAAAAAGCGGTGCACCACCCTGCGACTGAGAAAGCTAATACCGCAGAACTTACTCTGAAGTAACTTCAATAGACTTCAACAATTATAATGATCACCATCATTTGCAATCCCATGCGCAGCAGTCGTGTTGTAATGCAATTACAATTACGTTCCCACGCCTGCGCTCCGCACCTTCAAAACCCGCACTGACCGGCTGTGGTGAAGTATGGTCAAAGAATCCCCCACGACCCCGCTAGTCGTCGGAAGGGCCTCCTCATCCAGCAGTGGATATGCGCGCGTGTGTTGATGTCGTGGCCTCTGCGATTTTGAACACCGAGTACCTCGCGCACTCTGTTCCAGGGAATCTAATTATAATCCTAAGGTATCCTGTAAACCCTATTAATCGCCCAAAAGTGACAGCCAAAATCTGTTAATTACAGCGGCCTTAAATAGCTGTGTTCACGCCTCGCAAAGGTGTGAAGCCAGGTGTGTGTGGGTCCGTGTGAACGGCCACCGACGGTGACGAAGCCTTGAAGGAGCTGGGTGTAAAACAACAACACTTGGGGAGACAAAGGTGGCCGGGCGAGGTCTGTCCAGACCACCCACTCGTACCCCACGCCGGCCTATAGAGAGAGGATCACCCTAACGGGCACTTGCCCCAACAGTCTGCAGAGGCTACACGGGGGATCTGTGACTTAGCCTTCAATGAGCACCTGGGTCGGGTGTGTAAACATTGCTGCTGGTGGGGAGACAAAGGCGGTCGGGCGTGGCGCCAGCAACACTTGCCACAACAGTATATTTAGGCTACACGCGGGACCTTTGTCTGTGAACGTGAACCTGACGAACCGGTCTTCCTCTAGGTCGACTCGGCCTCCAATGAGTAACTGGTGCCCTGGCCACACACAGCTACTGTATTGAGCGGCGGCGCCGGCCCTAATAGGTGCTCGCTAATAGCTCTTGGCCATAAAGTTCTACATTCCATTGCCGCTGAATGGGGGTGTTTGTCAGCTTCGGGCGAGCGCCGGTGTCGAGCACTGTAGCATACTGTACTATATTTGTTTTTTGTGATGCTCGACGCGTTGGCAGTGGGTGCGCAGGCACAAATAACAAAATCTCAACGCGTCCGTCAATAACACTGCGGCCCTGGGGAGGGAACGCGTGCACAGCGATGCCGTGACCTTTTGGGACACCGACCAATTGCAGACAAGGGTCAAATCCCCGAACAGTCACCTCAATCTGTCCTTGGGCCTCCCCCTGGGTCGACTCAGCCTTAAATGTACAACGAGTGCCCTGGGTGAACAAAAGCGGGCATACGTGCTTGGCAAGTAGCGCCAATGGGCAGTTGTCCGAAATGTCACCCGAACCTCTGTCCTTGGACCCCCCTCCCTTTTCTCCCCTAAGTCGACTCGGCCTTGACTGCATGGCTGGTGCCACGCTTTAACAAAGGCGAGCGGGCGTACAACCAATAACTACAGGCGAAATGCTATTGCCTAACCACCTTAGGGGCAGTGTTACTGACCATGGTAGATGTGGCTGAGGTACGACACAGCTGTCAGTCGAGAGAGAGAGAGGGAGGGCACGGCCCTACTACACGATTCTGGCGAGCAGAGTTGGATGATTCCTGGCCACGGCGCGGCGCGGGTGGCACATGGGGGCCTATGCGCCACGGCCTCGGCACGGCACGACGGCCTCTCTGGGAAGGCCGCGGCCCCCTCGCGAGGCGAGCAAAACGCGGCACGGTGGCACAGCCATCAGTAGTAAGTAGCGCTGCTTCCCCACAGCAACAATCACCTGGCTTCGATTCCCGAATCGGGTGCCACCTTTCTGTGTTTAATTTGCGCGTTCTCTCCCCGTGTCGGCGTGGGTTTTCGCCGGTTTTACCGGTTTCCGCCCACAGTCAAAACACACGCGGCTGCCTAAGTTAAATGTCCTGTCCGAATTTCCACCGGTGCCCCGAGACGTAACTTGCTTAGCCTTCCCCGCTAGAAATATGTTAGAAAGAGCTACGCAGCTCACCGGTTCCTGGCAGCCTCGATACAAACTGAGTAGCCGCGTCGCGAAACAGAGATTGGGATTTGGCGTGTTTGGGAGCGCGTCGCATTCTTCCCTGGAAGACAGATAAACAAGCGTCGTAATGTGCCAGCAAACCCCTGGCTTCACGTACACAGGTCCTCCAGACGCAGCGCTCTGGCCCAGTGGCGAAAGTGGTCGGCGGACTAAGTCGCGAAGCTTGGCGACACACGAACCCGGCCGACCGAGGTTCGATTCCCTTCCGAGTTAACATTCGGGGCGAGTGATATTCCAGTCCATCACAGGGCACCGGGGGCAATTTAAGTCCGCGGGCCAATTAACCATTCAATGGCTCTTCCTAAACGCGGTCGCTATTACCCGTGGGCTCCAAACTCGGCAAGCTGTACCGTGCTACACAGACACTCGCCCAACAGCCGCCTTGCGCTGGCTCTGGGGGCTCGTATAGAACCGCGGGGGTCTGTTGAAGTCACACACCACGCCCGGCCGCCTTTGTCTCCCCAGTGCTGATGATTACACACCGCATGCACTAGACACCCTGCACGATCAGAGTCGATGTTGAGTCCGTGTGTGGTTAGTTCGGTACGCACGCAAACACATATACTTAGAGATACAGGCAAAGCTCCGCCATATAGCCTTAACAGACTGTCGGGGCTAGTGCTGTCAGGGAGCATCTAACGCAGGCCGACACGGCACACGAGGGGGTGGGTGACCAGGCACACACGCAAAGGCACAAACACGCACAGAACTTCGACACACCGACTCCGATAAACACACACACACACACAGAACTACCCGCGCAAAGCTACAGATCCCACGTATAGTCTTAACAGACTGCATGTGGTCTAGTGCTGCGAGCGAGCGCCTATAGGGGCCAGCACGGCACACCTACACACAAAAACACAGAGACGCGTAAACACGGGTTATAGAGAGAGGTAAGGTACTGTACCTTGAACGCCGCACGGAATCCTCATGATTAACATAACCGCGGCGCGTACGTACCGTTCGCGTGCGTGTACGCGTGTGTGCTCGCTAACAGCACTTGTCCCTACAGTCTGTTAAGGCTATATAGGGGATCTTTGTCTTTGTACGCGTGTGTATGTACCGTAATCACACCGATGCGAGTTCAGCTGGAGACGAGATGAGCAGTGAAATGCGAGCGGCTGCGTGTCTTGATCTCACTCACTCACCCCACACCCCACCCAGTCACCTCCGTACCTCCCCCACCCCCTACAACCAACCCAAAGACAAAGGTCCCCCGTAGAGCCGTAACAGACTGTAGGGTCAAGTGCCGTTAGCGAGCAGCCTACGACGAATGCCGACATGGCACGCGAGGGGGTGGGTGGCCAGCACCACGCCCGGCCGCCTTCGTCTCCCTTAGTGGCAATGTTTACGCACAGCTACTCCATTTGAGGCTGAGTGAACCTAGGGGTAGCAGGAGGCCCAGGACCGGTTCATAAAATCACCACTGTTGTTGTTGTTCCGTTAGCAGGGATTCGAACTCGGGTGGCAAAGGTTTGTAAGCCCAGCGCGCTGCTAGCCACCGAGCTACCGCATCCCCACCACAACCACACCCCCCACAACAGCCCCTCGCAGCAACCTTGCAATCCCTCTCAAAAGCCGTGGCAATCCACTGCGACCCACCTGAAACTCCGAAGCGCGAGAGATACGAAACTTTCGAACGCGCACTCGTCGGGATCATCATGGTGCTGAGTGAGCGAGCCATAACGAGCGCTCCTCTCCTCTCTCGCCGTCTCCCTCCCTCATGACGCCCCTAGTGGCCGAGGCCACGGCACCCGGGGTGGGGGGGGGAAGGAAGGTAGGTCGAAGCCGCGGGAGGAGGAGGTGAGGTTATGGAAGAGGAGGAAAAGGAGGGGGGTTGGGAAGGAATGCGGGAGTGTAGTCGCCTAAGAATGCGTTGCGTGTGCGTTTCGTGGAGGCGCGCGGTTAGAGCTATGCTGGGGCTAGAAACCTGGTCGCACCGAGTTCAAATCCCGCTCACGGCCAACACCAGTGTACGATTTTCTGAACAGGTCCCGGGCCTCCCACCCCCCCCCACCTAGGTTGACGCAGCCTCAAATGAGTACCTAGTGCGGTGTGTAAACATCGCCACCTGCGGTGCAGTTCCGGCCTTCGTAGGTGCTCGCTAACAGCACTTGCCCAAACAGTCTGTTAAGGCTATACGAAGGTCCTGCGGGCTGTACAGATAGGTAGGTAGTTTAGATGCTCTCCACCGTGTCCGCGTAGGTTTTCACCGGGTACTCCGGTTTCATCCCACAGTCCAAAGACATGTTGCTGCCGCTTCCTCGGCTAATTGTCTCCTGTGCCCTGCCTTGCGGGCCTGTGTCTGTCAGGACAGGCTATTTGAGGTGGCGTGACTTAAAGGTGACATTTACCCAGCGCACAACACTCTTACTTGACAGTTAACACTCGTCTGACACCCAACTCTCAAATTACAAACTCACTATTGTGGCCACATTCAAGACTCACCGCATACTCACCACTCACACGCACCGTGCAGCTGGCGACCCGAGTTCGAATCCCGCTCACGGCCAACACCAGTGACGATTTTCTGAAACCGGTCCTGGGCCTCCCCTAGGTCGACTCAGCCTCAAATGAGTACCTAGTGCGGTGTGTAAATATCGCCACTAGGGAGACAAAGGCGGCCGGGCGTGGTGCTGGTCACCCACCCCCTCGTGTGCCGTGTCGACCTTCATAGGTGCTCGCTAACAGCACTTGTCCCTACAGTCTGTTAAGGCTATATAGGGGATCTTTGTCTTTGTCTTTGTGTAGCCTTAAGACTTTTAGCGAGCTGAGCTACAAACCTGGCGGCCCGAGTTCCAATCCCGCTCACGGCCAACACCACTGACGATTTTTCTGAACCTGCCCTGGGCCTCCCCTCGGTCGACTCGACCTCAAATGAGTAGTAAGTACCCGGTGCAGCGTGTAAACATTTCCACTAGCGAGACAAATGCGGCCGGGCGTGGTGTGCTGGTCACCCACCCCACTTCGTGTGCCGTGTCGGAACTTCACAGGTGCTACCCGCCAACGGCACTTGACCCTGCAGTCTGTTAAGGAGGCCACACGGGGGATCTTTTGTTCTTTGCGTGTCCACGTGCTTTCTCACACGTTCATGCGTGTTACGTGCTCACGCGTGGTCACGTCAGGCGCCCCGTGTGCGTGACACCCGAGCGCGGGTCACGGCGCGCCTCTACACGCGCGCTATTTGACGGAACCCTCCCGTGATTTTTTTGTTGACCCTCAATGGAGACCTGTCGTCGGTGTCGGTGTGAACGCGCGCAGGGAAAGCGGGTGCTCTAGCGCGGGTGGACGCGGTGGGAAGAAGGCGGCAGCGGCAGACACGGGGAATGCGGGAACTCCTCGCGTTTGCATTGTCTCCGCGCTGCCTGTGTTGTTGTACGTCTCGCCGCTGCTCTGTCCGTCAACGGTCTCGGCCGTGTGCGTGACTAATCTTCTTCTTTGCGATTCTTCGAAGCACGATGGCTAGCTTCTGGACATCGTCGTCTTTCAGCTTGGCTTCGAAGTGTTTGGTAGAATTCGCAGGCAATACCAAGTACTACCTGACAGGGATCGCGACGTGAACGCTTCTACCTTGACCCCCGTATAGACGCGACTGCTATTCAGACGCCGCTGCCGACGGTACAATGCGATGGGGATCTTGATTTGTGTAGCGTCGAAATGCCACCGCGTTTCAAGACGCTGTGCGTAATGTGCGTGCAAAGATTATTTTATATAAGGGGAACGATAATAATCATATTTGTTACAGTATTTATCCAGGAGAACCACATTGAGGCACCCCGGTTTCCTCCACCGTTCAAAGACATGCTGCCAGGTTAATAGGCTTACTGAGTAAATTGCCCCAGGTGCCCTGCGATGGACTGGCGTCCGATCCTCGGTATACCCCTGCCTTGCGCCCTGCGTCTGCCGGGATAGGCTCCGGCTCACTGCGACCCTGTACAGGATTAAGCAGATTCTGAAAATGGATGGAGAACCACATTGATCCGTAGGGACCCCTTTCCAGAAGTTTTTATTTTAAGAGTTTTTTTTTCCAGCCAATGTATGATGATGTGTTTTATACGTGCGGGAGGAAACCGGAGTACCCGGAGAAACCCCACGCGCGAGCGAGTGAGTGAGTGGCGTGAGATGAGCTGAGAAAGGTAGGAGAGAGAGCGTGGAGCGGACCGTCAATCTATCGATAGGTTGCATCACCACCCAACGCGTGTGTATGCAGTACAGCACTACCACATGTTCCACAGACGGAACGATCGTGCGTCCTATTCGTGCCTGCGTGCCTATGGCTCTATGTGGGCATGTGTGTGTGTGCGTGCGTAGCGGTAGCCCAGTGGTTAGCGCGCTGGGCTATGAATCTGGCGACCC
>JAZEWU010000029.1:5670267-5701396 GCA_036362915.1 Geotria australis | reverse complement strand
ATGCTGCATGTTAAGAAAAGTGGGCTTGTGTGCCCTATCAGCCATAATACGTGCTCTCTAGCTGCCAGGGATACTTGAGTATTTGTGCGCATGCAGTCACTCACAAGTTGTTTCCCAGCTCGGTGACTTTCTGAGCTCCCAGGAAGTCCATGAGTTCCGGATCCGAGAGTTCATCACCAACCGTTGTGGGGCCCGATTCCTGCATGGAATACCCATGGAATGCCAGGGTCACACAAAACACAACCGCGCAGCGTGTCTCAACTGCTACAGCTCATAGCGGACTGCTCCCAATAATTGACACACCGAACCATCCACCTTAGCACCTGCAGCACACGAGCTAATGTCATCGCTCCATCTCTGGGTGGCCATGCTGTCAGTCGTGATCGAACTTGTTTTTGTTTTAGCTGCGCCCCGCGGTGCCGCAGTGGCGTAGTGAATAGCGCTGCTTCCTCACAGCAAGAAGTCCAGGGTTCGATTCCCGGCTCGGATGCATTCTTTCTGTGTGGAATTTCCACTTTCTCCCCGTGTCCACGCGGGTTTTCGCCGGGTACTCCGTTTTCCTGCCACAGGCCAAAGACAGGCTGCTGCCGAGGATAATGGCCTAACAATATTTTGCCCCCGGTGCCCTGTGATGGACTGGCCTCCTATCCCAGGTATAGCCCCAGTTATCTAATAACCCGCTGGACAACTGTTAAAAATAGCCCCCCCATAGTGGAGCCCATCTGTCAGCAGTGGCAACAGCGTGCACTTGCATGGCTGCGCCTGAACGTTTGTACAGACCATACACAACGTGATAATGACGATGATTGTCGTGGGATCATTATCACCATTGTCATCATCAGTGGATAGCCATGTTATATCCAGTGCGGGATGAAGGTCTCCCCACGCCATCACCAACCCTTAAACAGTACTTACAGTACACAATACAGTACTTACAGTATACAGTACTTGCAGTGTACAGTGCAGTACTTGCAGTGTACAGTGCTTACAGTATACGGTGCTGTACTGTGAGTACACAGCGCTTACTGTGTACTCACAGTACTGTACTGCATACTAGCAGTATTGAGGCCCACACCACACGTGAGGGGATAACGTGGTCAGCACCTCGCTCGGACGCATTTGTCCACCCAGTGTTGATGTTTACGCAACGTACATAGTTGTCATTTAAGGCCGAGTCGCGCTAGGAGTAACGCAGGCCCGATGTAAACGCGTGTATTACAAACACGGCGCACTTATTATAACTTGCAGCATACACGACTGGGATTCGAACTCAGGCGGACCGGGAAGCGTGGCGAAACGTGCAAACAACACTCTTAGAAACACTCCCGGGAGTATTTACGCAAACCGATTAAAAGAAAGGGAGACTTTAGAGAGTATACCAATAAGTTTTCCTCAAAGCGTCCTCGCGTCTCCCCACCTATCTCAACGCACCTGATCCATGTTTATAACACAACACTTTAAGCAAACCACAGCCATTTTTCAGAATTCAACCGCCAGTTAATCACAAAGCAGACCTTCTTAATACACACAGTACAGTTTAAGTTAACACAACTCACCAGCCTTATCTGCGTGCTGATCAAGATGTACGGCATGCTGCGTGCAGACTTTCCCCCCCGAAAGCTTTCGAATGAAACTGCAACTACCGAGTGTGGTATCTATGTACTGCCGCCCTGTTAACTACTGCAAGTACCTGAGCGTGTCACAGCGAAAGCAAGGGTACCGAGATGGGTGTGAGCGAGTTAATCGATGGCTGTGTGTATAGTCTATGAGCAGGCATTAAATACCAGCAGCAGGCCGAGTGCGCCGTGTGTGTGTGTAGCTGACGTGAGCGAGGGTGGCCCTTGTGGGGTAATCCTCCACTATTGCACAACGTTTCCCGAGGACTTTACCCGAGGCTCACAGCCAGTGGTAACTGCTTAATTACAAACAGGAATAAATAGCGCGGTTCGAATCCCGGCTCCGGTGCCTTTCGGTGTAAGCTGCCTATAATTTGTTTTTTTTTCCCCCCCCATCGCAATGTATAACTATTTATGTTTTGATCAATGATGTGCAATGCTGTATGTAAATGTTTTATATATTTGTTTCGGTTAATTTGTTATTTATATATATATATTTTGGCAATTCGCCTTTTTGTTGTGTCGCAGGAATCCCGTTAAGAGCTTGCAAGCTCGCTGGGTAATTTTTTGCTATAATAATAAACATCTATGTGTGGAGTTCGCATGTTCTCCCCGTGTCCGCGTGGGTGGAAGGGCAGTCGATGTCTTCAAAAACAATGGGTAGCAACTCTGACTTAATAAAAACCCAGTTCAGCAACGGTTTAAGATAGGCATTGTGTTATGAGACCGCGTTGTCAGTGGTGTATATTGTATAAACACGACAAATAGCAAACCAAAAACTCAACACATTCATCAGTACCATTGTCCTATGGAGAAGAAGCGTTGCTTGGAACGTCGCCCATACCTGTCATTCTCAACCGGTGGGTCTCGACCCATCAGTGGCCCGCGAGAGCCACTGATACCCTCTGGACTAATACCATACACGACATATTTTTAAAACGGTCACCATCATCGTCATCCGCTGGAGCTATTAGATAGATGTTTATTATTACAGCAGACAAATTACCCAGTGAGCTTGAAAGGTCTTTACGGGACTCCTGCGACACAACAAACATGCGAGTTGCCGACAATAATTAGTTTGTAAAATGATTGCCGCGAGTGAATTTCAATGTGTATGGCTCTGTGCGGGCGTTTTCTTTACGCATTTCGTTAGTGAGGCAAAGAATGTCTCGAGATGCTGTTGGAACATCCAGATTAAATGCAGTCTGGGTGGCTCCAGGAAATGCAAATTTGTTTACGTGAATCCTTAATCCATCCCCCGCTTCCAGCACACCCATGAAGTCTATACATGTGTGGGGACCCATGTTGAAACATCTGTCCACCCCCAGCGTTTCAGTGTTAAACCATGGAGGGGGTTGAACGATTGAGACTCCGTTCCCAATAACAATGGGCAGCACCTCTGCCGTGTGATACGGCCAGTTTAGTCCCAGTTGGAGTGGGCCTCACGTCCCCGGTGGAACATCGATCTGCCCGTCTCATTTACGGAGGAGAAAGGACGCGCTTTCGACCAGGTATTTTACAACATGCCTTGTGGTGTGCAGTATTGACAATGAATTCAGCGGGCCGCCTCAGTTCGGTGCCCTGTGATGGACTAGTATCCTGTTATGGGTATAGCCCTGCCTTGCGCTCTGTGTCTGCCAGGAGAGGCTCCGGCCCAGTAAACACCCCTGCCAACATCCAACCAGGGCTGCGTGATAGTTTGGAGTAACGTGCCTAGGAACAAAGGCCGTATTTATAATCGTCTTTGTATTTGATAATCCACAGGTCGCATTATTGAGAGGGGTGTTTCTGACAAGTGGGTGCCCAAGTCTCTTGACCCGCTCATCCTTTTGATTGATTTAATTTAAGATATCGCACACAGTATTCATTCAGCACTGACCTACATTTGTTTTTGGTTATAGGCCACATAGAGTCATTTTATTCCAAGCCCCTTACCATCAGCCCTCCACCACCCGACAAGATCCTGACGTTTACAAACGTACCATCAGTACATCTTCCCATCGTCACTCACTCATTCAACTCATTCATTCATCCTTATTCAGCTGAAAGACAACGATGTCCAGAAGCTAGCCATCGTGCTTCGAAGAATCGCAAAGAAGAAGAAGATTCCCTACCCCGCTTCATTGCGCAGCACGTGGGTCAGAGGAGGAGCCCCCCAAGGTCGGCCCCCACCCCCGCCACCCACACAGCTACACCCTCTAAACACAATGCATACACTCGATAAGCGCGCGCCCCTCCTTCGTGGCCGCTGATTGGCGGGAGCTCTACCCCCGTACATCGCGGGAACCAATAACCGTGGCGATGCGGCGAGCCGTCTGCCAATGGAGGGGGCGCTCGGGGCGCGCGTACCGAAGCGCGCTAGGGAATCCGAGCGCGCGTGTCCGATGGCTGTCATCGCCCCGGCTGCCGCCTCGCATCCGCCTTCTTCGCGCTGGAGTCACCTCCGTCACATCGCTCAGCGACAACGAAGCCACCGCCGCGATGGCGAGTCTGCAGGCGGTCGTGGCTGGCGGTAGCAGCGGCCGGACGTCGCTGGTGCTCGCGTTCCTCGCGGGCGCCGGAGCTGTCACCGGCGCCGTAGGCCTAGGCCTCGGACTGTCCTGGATCCGTCACCGGGATCGGGGTGGCTTTGGCGTCGGCGGGGTACGCGATGCCGCGACCGGCCTGTTGGCGATGTCTCCGGTCCCCGAAGCCGTCGCGTCTCTGCTGGAGCGGCAGGCGCAGATGTCCGAGCAGATCGTGGCCGTGATGCGCGGCATGGAGGCGCTGAGGGATGAGCTGAGCACGCTTGTGCGAGAGGGCCTCCCCGCGGCCGTGGAGGAGGTGAGGAGGAGAGCCGAGAGCCTGGCGCCTCCCGGGGGACCCTGGGGAGGAGCGCGCCGGCGCAGGGGCCTCCCCCGCAGGCGCAACTCCGACTCGGACGGGTCGGACTCCATCTACTTCGGCGCCAGCAACGGCGGCACGGAGAGCGAGGGCGGGTGAGCACACGGCGTGGTGGTTGTTGGTGATGGTTGGTGGGGAGCTGAAGTGTCGCGGTTAGCACGGTGCGCTACGAACTCATGCCGATACCAAGTGACGGTTTTCTAAACCGGTCCTGGGCCTCCCGCTAGGTCGACTCAACCTTAAATGAGTACCTGGTACGGTGTGTAAAGTTTGACACTGGGGAGACAAAGGCGGCCGTCTGTGGTTGCTATCCACCAACCCCTCGTGCGCCGTTCCGGCCTTTATAGATGGTCACCAAAAGCACTTACCCCGACAGTCTGATAAAGCTATACGGGTGATCTTTGGTGTTGTGGATGTTAGGGCGCACGTGGTCATAGTGGTTGTGTGATTGTTGTGGTGCACGTTGTGTGGAGGGTGCTCTGGGGATAGAGGTGGACGTAGAACACGTAGTGACTGACCTATTGGTGGGGGCTCTGGTGCTGGTTGTGGTGCTTGATTTACACCATTGAAGTGTCATTAGGTCATGGTTTTGTCATTGTGGATTTCATGTATGTCATGTTTGCGGTAAACGTTTGATTGTTTTTGTGGTTACGGTAATAGATTTGCTGGCATTGGGCCGGTGATAATCACCCTCGTGCTCGTGAAGCATCAATTCTCTGCACTCGGCAGAAGTAGAAATGTTCATATCATCCTTAAGAAGCTTTAAACTAAGTTCATCATCTGCTAAATTATACTGTTTATTGGACCCTAAACTTAGACTTTCATTTTCGATCTTACCATGTGGAAGCAGTACATTCAATAATTACTGTTTTTTTCAATTCGAGAAGCTCTATCTTATTAGTTGTTATCCTTGGACCCAAACACAGTATAACCTTTGATTCAAGGTTTGAGGGGGAAAGGTTGCACACTGATAAGATAAGCAACATTTTAAAACCGTTAACCCTGGATTTCATGTTGCATTGCTGAGTATGGCCTCATTTTCTGACCTTTGTAAATTGGAATAATTGTGTTATTGCCGTGGCGTTGCAAAACAGTTATGCAATTGTGCTTTACGTTTGCTTCATATACAGACGTAAAGCACAATTGCATGTAATAAGAATCACATGTCGTTTGCAGAAATTATAGGATAATGTTGAATTGGCCATTCAGTAGAAAACCTGTAATTCATAAGGATTATTTATATATGTTTGATAAAACTGCAGCCTCTTTTCATGTCGCGGTTCTCATTGCAACTCTGTAATCTTTACCATTTGTGATGCAACTGTACATCATAATTTAACTTTCCATGTGACCTTGCGAGAACATAGTGGAAAGCACAGGACATTACAAGAATACGTGCCGTTTGCAATTAGGTTATTTATACCATTGCATCCCATCACCCAATTCAAACCAGCGTGCAATGGAGAAATTGGCCCCACCATTGGAATCTAAAATTTGCACAGTTGCTTTAGGACTGCCGATGGAGATGAGTGATGCCCAACGCCTGTTTAAGCAGACACGTAACAATCAGTCAGTTTGTTATTTTATATATGCATATAATCAGTGCTGGATGAAATAACTCCCTATGCTTTGTCAGTCCTAGGGATTGTTTGACCAAATGTCTCACTGGTTGGTGAAAGGGTGGAGGATGCCCAGGAATGGTGCAGATTTCACTCGCCATTGTTGTTAACCAGGATTGGAACACAAACTCCGCACGTTGGGTTCATCGGACGTTCAGCTAACCACAGTAAAACCACTCCTCCACATGTCTGAGTAGGAATGTTAAAATTTCCACTCAGGACCACCGGTGGAGATGATCGTTTGACTTTGAATGCACCGCACACATGCTGCACAATGACGTTTGTAAGTTAATGGCAACACGGCTGAATTCCCCACGGGTTTTCCACTTGCGACTGCCGCACCTGCTCAGATGTTTATTTTCACACAGGTCGCCCCCTTGCCAGCTGGACAACCGAACAGAGGCAGCTGGAAGCACCGCATTGAATAAACGTGTCCTCGTAATTTCTCGGTCGCAGCTATGCCACGGCGAGAGGCGACTCGGACGACGAGGACGATGAAGACGTCGAGAACCCTGGCGCCGCGCGGCACGCCACTCGCCCACTGGGGGAAGACGGGGTGAACAACGCTGACGCTGAAGCCAGCGTGGTGCCACAGGACAGTTCCGCAGACGAGGAGTTGACGCGGCTGCTTGAGCAGGCCGACCGGTTGCACTCGAGCGACGCCAGTAGCCGAAGGGAGGGGTTCTACATCCTGGAGCAGCAGAGGGGCACGGTGGGTCAATCTGTGTGTGTGTGTCTGTGTTTGCGCGCCCGCGTTGTGTCCTGCCAGCAGGCCTTTGATACTTAAAAATACCTCGAAGGGCAGCTAGCCGTGCACACTTACCGTGGTTACTTCATACCTGACTGTAACTGTGAAGTATATTAATTAAACTTCAAAATGGTGTTTAAATGCCCAGGTGACACATCCTGTGGAACGGGTGTTTGTCTTTTCTAGCCGTGCATGTACACGTAGAACATGAATTGCACCATGCAATTCATGGGAGCTGCTTAATGATATTTCACTATGCTGCTCGGTATAGGTTGAAGTTATTATTGTTATTTTAGGCGTGAGAGTTTAGTAGTGCTGTACAATTGATTGTTCTGCACTGTCCTCTGTGTGGCAAATTGAGACGCGATGTTAAATTGTCCACTGTCCTTACCGTCTGTGTAGTACGGCGACAACGAGGAATTCCTGTGGCGCCTAGTACGTGGGTACAGCGACTTGACCGAGATGACCTCGGACTCGGAAGAGAAGAAGAACTACGCCTACGCCGGTGACCGTGCAGCACTTGCTATTCCACATTACCTGAACACGCACTCTCACTCTGGCGTCGACCCTGAACATCGGGCATTGTCAGTATGGGACTGTAGAGGTGACCTCTCCACGTTTCAATACATTGGTCACAGTAACGTCACTACACATTCATATATTATCCACCTGACTGTAATTTTAAAGACAGTTTTTTTAATGGTTGTACCAAGGCTGTCTGACTTTTGTCAGATAGCCTTGGCACATTCGTTCATTATCAGTATTGTATCCGCTTCATTCTGCTCCTGCAGAGGGTCACAGTGAGCCGAAGCCTATTCTGGAAGACATAGGACGCAAGGCAGGGCTATACCCAGGATGAGACGCCAGTCCATGGCAGGGCACTGGGGGAAACTTAGTTAGTAGGCCAATTAACCTAGGCAGCAGCATGTCTGGTTGATGAAAGCGGCGAGCTGTGGTTTTAAATACTTATGAGGATACCACACGTTGGAAAGCGTCACATAATCCGTGTATCGGTGATGTTTGTGTTTTGAAAGGAAACGATTGCATAACACTCCCTTGTACTATAACTCCTCTGTGTGACTTGAAATTAAAGACTGCGTCTGTTTCCTTTAAATGAACCAGGGAAGGAAGTGGCAGAGTCAAGTATTGCAGTCAATGACCAGAGTGCATCCTGCCACCAGTGGTGAGTGGCAATCATTGTGTTCATATCTCTCGTTTAATCCATGTAAGTAGAGAAAAGCAACAAAAACATATTCAACAGATTATCAATGTATCTTTAAGTGTATTTCTATTCAAACACAGATTAATTGTATAGAACGCTGAGTTAATCTTTTGCCTGGAATTCTTGTGTCAGGCTTGCGGTCATGTGTGGCTTCTTGGCCGACTACGAATCAACACAGAACAGGATCAAGTATGGATTTCTTTTTAAGGTAAGCCCTGACTACAAGAGCCTATTTTACACCTACTGTACTCATTGTCATGACAAGCACCCGTTTCTCTGCTGCAGCATTATTGTTTGGCATTTGGTCACAATGTTGTCTTCTTGAATATCTTACGTCAATCAGCTTTGGTGCACGGTGGCTTGTTACATCGCAGGATCGTGAGGGATGGTGACGGCTTGGGGAGGCCTTCATCCAGCAGTGGACTGACCATGGCTGATAATGATAATGACGCTACCATAGGGCTTGTTCAATTTCAGTGTTGAAGGCACCGCTTGAGCCGAATATTCATAATGCATCCGGTAAAATGTATATTAGTGCTTTTAGGCCTCTTTTAACAGACACCATGGGGTTGTGCCTTGAACAACAGTGGATTGACTAAAGGAGTAAACGTGTACATCATTCAAAGTTAATACGTAATTGTGCCCATCGCCATAAGAACGTAGACTATATCCCGACTTCCTCGGGGCTGCCAAGCCGTCCCATTTCTCGTTTAAACGGGGAGACGCTGGCTGTGGTTGGAAATGCGAGCAATGCGGCGAGAGTGTGTGGCGACGTGGTTGTGTTTGTCGCTGTCTCACAGAAACACATTGACCGCGCTATCGAGATCAACCCCAACGACCCGTTGTCCTACTACCTGCTGGGACGCTGGTGCTACGGGGTAAAAGACTGGCGGCCCCCTCCCTGCCCCTCCCTGTCGATCCGTTAGCTCAGATCAGATGAGTTTGATTCCTGGTTACGACGAACATCTGTGGCGAGTGATATTTTAACTTGTCCTGGCCCCTGCACTGACCAACATGGTGAACTATTGTCAAACACCGTCCATGAATGCCACACATTTCCAGTTGTGTGACCATTCGAATAAGGTTTAGCATTGGCTTTTGGTAGCAATGTCTTAACGAAGCATACCAGTTGAATAACCTTTATTAGCCCTTCGTTGAGTTTAGCTTTAGAAAAGTTAGCGATGTGCTCAAATAACCATATTTACTTCCTTCACCAATTCTCCTTTCCCTTCATTACCTTGCCTCCCTCCTCTCTACCATCGTCCCCCCCGTCCAGGTGTCGCAGCTCACGTGGCTCGAACGTAAGGTGGCGTCCACTCTCTTCTCGTCGACCCCGATGGCGACCTTCCAAGATGCACTCGACAACTTTCTCAAGGTGACCGCTGCGGTGCTGGTGGTGCTGTGACAAGGAGCGATGGTGTGGTGCTTAGCGAAAAGCGCCGTATCTCCTTGTATTATGTCTATTGCCCTGCCGTCGGTTCTGGGGAGCTGCTTGCCAAAGGTTTAGTCGGCAGATGCTACAAACTGACTAATTCGTTGGAGAAAAAACTAAACTTTGTGCAATATTCTTGGTTTTTTTTTCAGACGGAAGAACTGCATCCAAAGTTTTCCAAAGCTAATCAGGTGTTCATAGCTAAGGTAAGCATCCTGATGCGCCAAAAAACAAGTCTTAATTCCTGCGTCAATATGGCCATTCATGTGTTATGATTCCATGGCGAGATGTTATCTCCCTTGCCTGGTATGCAAGATGACATGGGTTCAACTCTGAACCTGACTCCTGTATATCTGGAGTTTGCATGTTTTCTCTGTGGTCGCTTAGAATTTTAACCGGTTCAAAGGGGTTTTTTCCCTCCATACTTAAAAAATATGCGTTTAGATTAGTTGGCTATTATAAATATTCACATTTGATGACATACGCCCAACTGATGAGCTATCATGTGTGGCCAGGTCGCCTCCGCAAAAGAGCCAATAACTCAGTGGGCTTTACCTGGCAAAATAAAATATGTATTTTTGAAGTTAGCTTCCCACAGTTAAGAAACGCTGAATTTATTTAAATCACAATAGCCAAGTTGTTTCTGCAAACAACAGATATTGTGGTGAACCTCGTGTTGGAAATTCCCCACTCCTGTGGTGACCGTGTGTGTTACAGTGCTATGATCAGTTGGGAGACAACGCCAATGCTTTGAAGTGGATCAACTCAGCCTCCCTCCTGGAAATCGTCAACGCTGAGGTCAGCTTCCCGTTCAGCGTTGCACACCAGCAATGTTTGTTTTTAAAAATGTTGTCCAAAGTCGGGTCCACACCTCAGTCACAGTTGCGCGAATGAATTGCCCTTGCAACCGGGCTACTTGATCGCCACCCGTAGTGGCTTGGTGCACATTGTCGTTGAAATATGTAACTGTTGGGAATGTGTTAAAGATGGTGTTGCAACGAGGAATGTTTACATTTTTTATCTCGTGTGTCTCCCTTCTCTCATTCTGTCCTTACTTCAACAGGACGAGGAGGCAACTCGTGATCTGGAGGAGCTGATGAAGAACTTTCGTGTTTAAACGTCAGAAATGTGAAAAGGATCCACAACACTCAAGAAATACAGGACAGACCGTGTACGGAATCTGTATTTCAAAGTACATTTGCAAGTCTGTCTACTTTAGCACAATTGTGTATGCGTATTCCTCGCTAGAGGAGACTCTCATAGCCGACATTTATATATTTAAAAAACATAGATCTTTGTAAGTGATTTGGATTTTAATCACATCTACATTTCTAAGGTGGTCATTGAGCCGATGTGTGTTGTGTTTTAATGCAGTGATTTTATTGAAGGTACCGAGATAAACCTTTTAGAGTGGTAACTATTAGCGTTTGTTGATGGGGATAACGGCCGATGATAAATTATATTGGACAAAAAAACAAAACATTTCAACCTCTTTTGTGACCCGTGTTGGGTTTAATCCAGCCGTCATTTGTCACCAGGACTTGGTGTGGCTCTGTACTGTGAAGGCGGGTTGCCCGTGCAATAACTGCCACTTGTGTAGTCTTTTAACAGAATGTTTGCCATGGACACTATTTGCTATGGGCCAAAGCTAACAAATGAGTGCGTAATGTAGACGAGTGAATATATTTAACCATTCCATAGTTTATTCATAGTGCTGGTGAATAGTTACATTCCTGGTTAAAGGACAGAGAACGGCTGTTTAAGTAAAAGTTTGTGCATCCATTCCCAAGTAGAAAATATATTTGGAATCCCAAACTTTTGCCTAAGGTGGTCCAAGATCGATATAATTGGCCACATGGTAACACGTGCATCTGTCACACTTTCCAACTAGGATTGAACGTATTTTTCCTTTAGCTCAGTCCGTCCATAATGGCGGGGCCCGGGCACTAAAACTGATAAACATGAGTTACGAGACAAACGTGTGGGAAAATCTCACAGTCCGTGTGAATACATGATTTCTCTTGTTGTATTACATCGTATTCCATTTGTTCAACATGTTTTTGGGTCACACGCGGACCGGACGTGTGTTACTGAGCACAGGTCATCTAGAACCCAGCGAGTCTCCAAAGCGCCGTAACCCACGCTATCAGATTGTATATTTTATTTTAGACATGGTTGCTCTATTTCTTAACATATCCCAAAATGTGTGTGGTTTACCAAACCTGCATTGCAATATGCATTGTCATCAGACGGTTAGGTTTAAGGTCAGAAGAGGTGATGTGGAAATGGCAGCACTCTTGCCAATTGTACGAGGCTACCCTCTTGTGAAGGATTGTTAAACTTATTAATGTTTTGTGTAATTTTACGGGTCTTTCGTTAAATTGTTGCTGCCTTGGTACATTGTAAGACCTGTCCGCAAAACAATGTTGCTTCTATTTTAATTCGTGCGTTTCATTGTTAAATATTTGGTTGCAGTTTATGCTGAAGGGTGCTGTGAATAGTATTTGTATGCGGTAGCTCATTGGTTAGTGCGCTGGGCTACAAACCTGGCCACCCGAGTTCATATCCCGCTCACGGCTAACACCAGTGACGATTTTATGAACCGGTCCGGCACTACAGTCTTTTAAGGCTATACGTTTCATCGTCCACGTTTAGTTGCGTGCGTCGCTGTCTGTATTGTTTATCATTTGATCCAATTGATGAGCAGCCCTCCAAAAGCCACATGACTAATGGAATACTGCGTGAAAGGATTTTTGAGTTTCAACCAAGTGAAACAAAACCGTACATATCTAGAGCTGCCTTGTTTAAATACTGTTAACCATTTTGATTGCAGTTAAGTATTCACATATGTTTTGCCTATTACTACAAAATTCAAAATGCACCAGATCTGAGAAGCTCAGCTGGGTTGAGTCTGGACTGCTTGTGTGGGTGACCACCATGTACAGCAGGTTCTCCATAGGCTTGTGAGGCCTAAGTGGTGGTTGACAGCAGAAGGAAGTGAAACAAAATACATTGTATCTGATTTTTTCGCTCCTGCGTGTGTTCTCCGCCTTCACTAACCAAAGGTGATGATCCTGGTCAAGTCACGCTCGCAACCCACGTAGCGTGGAGAGTCCCTCATCCAGCAGTGGATTGACAACAGGACTGTACGTGTACATATTTTATAGATGCAATGCCTTATTATATGACACCGCTTAGGTGCACGGCAGAAGATACCTTAATGCTGAGTCCGAATGAATATGGCAGCTACTCGTGTAGGGGACTGAAAGGATGAGTTATATTGGATGTGGTCATGTCACTGGATTACTTGATAATTTTAAAGCAATCACAGTCCATGTGAAGAGCCGACACTGAAGAACCGACACTAATAGCCACCATGACTTCTTACATTGTTAAATAAAGTCGATGCATTGAGTTTTTGCCTGTTTTATCGTTATTATGAGCAAGAACGAACTTGTACTCTCCGTGTCTCCGCCCGTCTCTGCCTCTGACTGCCTCTCATAGTTATCCCCTGGTTTCACACAAATGTCCAGGAGTTTCTGAGGCCTTTGATCGTAAAGAAGCTGATGGAATCAGGCGTAACTTCTCGAGTCCTCTATCATGTGCTCAAAGTCCCTGGTCGCTTCCAGAACTCACTTCGGCTTCATTATAGCCTCTACAGAACTGTATGGCACGTGTACATTCACTCCACCACACACACATCTAAGCGCGTCTTTAGGATGTTTACAAGTGATTATCCGGCTAGGGTGCCTTTCTGTGTGGTTTTCACCGGGCACCCGGGTTTCTTCCCACAGTCCAAAGACATGCTGCTGCATAGGTTAATTGGCCTGCGGACTAAATTTCCCCCTGTGATGGACTGCCGTCCCATCCTGAGTGTAGCCTGTGGGAGCTAGTAAAAAACATAAACTGCTCACAGCTGTAAGCGGGGGAAGTGTGGGAGCTAGAAAAACATAAACTTCGCACAGGGGCTGCACGGCTACGGCTCAAAAACATAAACTTCGCACAGGTGCACGTGGGGGAAGTCACAGGCGTCGCAAGGCCACGGCTCAAAAATTGAAGATCACCAGCGACGGCCGAGGGCAACGAGACCCCCCTGCACAGCGGTGGAAATTTACAGACTGCCACCCCCGAAGGAGGCCAGAGAGGGGCTGGAAGGAACCAATGGGAACTAGGGGCAGGCAAACGGGGGGGTTAACGACAAATTTAAGATAAATAGAGAGAGAGCGCAAGGGGACGAGAGACCCTTCTTGTAGAGCTCCGCCAGACAGCTAACTGGATCCACCAGCCTGCCGGGAGTGACGCAAGGGGGGGTCCTCTTTCCTTGTTAAAGAGTACATGTTGTCTATTCTGCTTGCCGTGCTTCCCAGTGCTAATAAACGTAGTAAAGCTTAAAGTAAACAGCGTGTTTGGCTGTTGTGTTGTGCGGTCTGGGCGGAGGCTGAAAAGCCTCCGGCGAAGTGGTCAGTGTGGGGGTGCCTGACCTACACGGCAACCTGACAAGCCCTGCCTTGCGTCTTGTGTCTACCGGGATAGGCTCCGGCTCACCGCGACCCTGAGGCAGGATTAAGCGGTTTCTGGCAACGAGATGATATGAATAATAAAATAAAAACCGGACATATATTAGAATTAACTCGTAGGCTTTCAAGCCCTGTAGAAGCTGAGTGGAAGTCTCATCGAAACGTCGGTACCATCTTTTAAGGTAAGTGCTGTGTGTGCTCGCTCGTTTTCTCCAACATATCGACGGGTGCACTACACTTACGCACTTTTTTTCACATGACCTAAACTCATAAACAGAGCTTCACTACGAACATATGTTGATGATTAAAGTTATGATTGTCAAACTAGCTACAGCGTCTTGTACCGCATCTACACTCTGCTCGGTAGTCGCAGTGTCTTGGCGCGCATCTGGACGCCGCCGCGACTTGGCGGGAAATTGTGTCCCTGGTGCAAGCGGGAAACGAGTTCGAGTCCGGCCGCAATTTGACTCCCGTCAGACTCTCGTGATCCCCGATTCAACCCCCTGTCGCGATCAGGAGCTCACACACCGGCCTCACGATGCCGATCGACGCGGAGACGCTGATGAACGAGCTGGACGATTTCGGGCTCAGCGTGAGCGACTCGGACATCCTGGACAAACGTGAGTGGAGTCCTGACAGCGGGGCCACCGACCCCCATAGATAAAGACAAATATTCCTCGTTTTCTGACACAAGGATTACAGGTCGTCGAGCTTGCTGGCGTCCTCAAACGCTTTGTGTGTGGACGTGCGGGAGGTCGACCGTTTAGCGATGTGCTTGCAAGAGAGGTCGTGGAACAACAACACAGCAGTGTCCTCCGTGAGGACACTGCTGTGTTAGAGCCTATAGCCTTAACAGACTAGGGTCAAGGGGCTGTTAACGAGCACCTATGAAGGTCGACACGGCACACGAAGGGGGTGGGTGGGCAGCACCACGCCCGGCCGCCTTTGTCTCCCCAGTGGCAATGTTTACACACCGCACCAGGGACTCATTTGAGGCCGAGTCGACCTAATGTATGTACAGGACCGGTTAAGAAATTCATCACTGGTGTTGGCCGTGAGCAGGATTCGAACTCGGGTCGCCAGGTTTGTAGCCCAGAGCGCTATCGCTCCCCACGCATGCAGACACACGTACAGTGCTTGATCACGGGGCCCTGCGTGCTGTTCAATGCGTGCGGGCGTGGTGCTAATCACCCACCCCCTCGTGTGCCGTGTCGACCTTCACACGTGCACGCTAACAGTACTTGACCCTGCAGTCTGTTGCTGCTATACGGGGGATATTTTTCTTTGTTTTGCAGTGCAGGAGCTGTGCGTCATTCACGGGCTGACCGAGAAGTATATGGTAGGAGAGTGGATGGCCTTCTCCTTCAACAAGGGACTGGAGCTGTGCGTCAACACCCTGGAACGCTTTGAGCATGAGGTGGGCACGCTCGGGGGCGTCTTGCGGGCTGCAGGGTGACGCTCGACCGGTTACTCTGAGCGAGGGCCCTCCCCTGGTGGCCCGCTGTGCCACCAAGCGGCTTCTCACGACACCAAAATGGCTCAAAGCGGCGCGTCGTCGGCTTTGACCAGTTTCCCATGACTTCTCCGATGTTTGGGACATTGTTTGTCGTGCAGTCGTGGTCTCGTAAAATTATTTGATTCACACGCCGATCCAAGGATAAGATCACTGTACCGTGGCGATATGGATTTATGGTCAACTAATGAAAAAAAAAGATACAAGGTTTTCCCTTTTCTGGCATTGAGACACGTGTTAAGATGTTAAAAACACCAAATGGACATATTTTTACAAAGGGTCTAGTCTGCAAGAAGCCACACAAACGTGTATGTTTTACACCATATGTACGAAGCCGAGCTGAAAGACAACGATGTCCAGAAGCTGACCATCGTGCTTCGAAGAATCGCAAAGAAGAAGACCATATGTACACTGTTAAAAAGGTGCTCGTATACTTACTTATGGTCATCTATTGATCCCTTTGCTCGAGAAAGCACTTGACCTGATCATTAAAACCGAGGACCAACTGCTTGCTTTAAAGGGATCTCCCAGCTCACTTCGCATTGTTGTGTTTGGTTAAACTAATGATGTTGCAGCCAAGAAGCTCACGGAAGACACTGCTGTGTTGTTCCACGACCTCTTTTGTAGCACCTTGCTAAACTGTCCACCCCGCGCACGTCCTCACAAAAGGCGTTTCAGGACGCCAACAAGCTCTACGACCTGTATCCTTGTGTCAGAAAACGGAGCACCTAAAGCCAGTGTTCAAGGCAGCTGATTATTGCTGCCGGTTTATTCACTCTTTCGTCTCGCCTTGAAATTGTTTACGCATTAGTTCTGTTGTTCCGCCCCGATTAAATGTGAGGGGTTGTCAAACATTGATGCCATTTGGCTGTTACCAACTTGCTGCACTTGAAAACGCTGTTTTGACTATTAGGTGGTTGTCTGGATTGGAGCCTTGAATCTCGGTGTTGTTGGGCTAGTTGTGTCATGGGGTTTAAGTCCTTGCTGCCTGCTACCTAGAGCTAGCTTTATTGCTCTGCGTGTTGAGTTTTTAATCTTGCTTTCTCTACCGGTGGCACATTACTGTGTGTTAGTGTCATATTGACGTCTTGTTTTGCTACAAGCGTTTATTTTGTCGAAACGGAAGACCTTGACGTTCTGGCACAGCATCGCTGCCGAAGACGAAGAGGATGACCTTATGGAGTCGTACACGACGCCTGCCAGGGTAAGCGCACGAGGCACCTGAACTATTCCCACTCTGTCATTGTTTTAATGGGGGTCAAGGTAGAAGCGTTCACGTCGCGATCCCTGTCAGGTAGTACTTGGTATTGCCTGCGAATTCTACCAAACACTTCGAAGCCAAGCTGAAAGACGACGATGTCCAGAAGCTAGCCATCGTGCTTCGAAGAATCGCAAAGAAGAAGATTGTTTTAATACGGTTAGAGTACAATTGGACCACATTTCAAGACGCTGAACAGACGTAATAACCCGTTTAGTAAATATTGAAACAATGGACAGGTTAGATCACGTGTGTGAAACCTTTGGGTCATTACTTAATTTCAAATGGCCTACAACTTCCAAACGATACTCATCTATCACTGAAAGTATTCTACCTGAGAAAAAGATATTCAGCCTAGCTGTGACAGAAATGACCGAATGTGATCAGTTTCTAAACATTGTTTTTCATTCCAAAATATTCCTCTCTAGCACCCGCTTACCGCGGCTATGATGCTTGCAATGATGGATAAAAATTGTTTGCGGGCCTTTAAAAACTAGTAGGCCTCAAGGGGCCGGAGGCCGCATGACATTAAGCTGTGGGCTGGATAGGCCCATGTTCTGTAAAATTCTCACTCATGGCTTAATTAATGTTAAATGTGTCTGCATGCATTTGAATGTATGTACTTGTGTTCTGTGCATCCGTCTTTATGTGTGTGTGCACACCGGTTTGTAACACCAGGATTCTCAGAAGAGACAGCTGACGACCCCGGAGAATCCAAAATCGAAACGTATTCTGTCCCAGCCCCCCCAGCTCTCCCCAGCCAGCTTCTCCCCCAGGTGCATCTCCACGCTGATAACGCACGTTGTTTACAGAGCAACCAATTAAAAAAATGTGTAAATTTGGTATTCACACCATTGTCGTAGTGTGAGGCTATCACGAAGGTGCCTTTTCACAGTTGCGTACGGTATGCCAATGAAGTATTTTCCAGGTAATCTTTTTGACGTGTCAAACAATTTGGAGCACGACGCCGACCCATGCGACATATTCTGCTGACAGCTAATAATCGCGCGTGATTCACCGCTTTCTCGCGTCTACCCCCCACCTTGCTTGCCGCAGCACCACACCCTCGCAAAGGTACAGCTCGCGAACAAACCCGGGCGAGGTGGTGGCGACATTCGGCTCGGAGCAGGACGGTGCGGGCGACGGAGCGCCCGTGCGCGTCCACGTGTTGTCGCGGCCCGGCGAGGAGCCGCTCACTGAGCCCTACCGACACATGTTCCAGAAGCTGCACGACGTGCGCGAGGGTACGGCATCGATTCCTCTGCCGGTCGCCGGTTCGATTCGGTCTCGCGGTGGGTGCGGCCGTTGAAACAGCGGTGTGAGTTTATCTAATCCGCCTGCGTCTGTCCGACCAGCAGTGTAGGTGTGTACATCGCGCATAGTCGAGTGTCCGAGTCGTAGGTATCGGTAGAGTAAGCGTTAAGAGATTATGATCAATCGGCGTTAAAAATGGTCAGGGTTTGTGTCTGGGTGAAGTTTCGTGTTGCGGATGAACTCGGGGGTATGTTAAACGGTTACGGTCAGGGTTATGTCTTTGGGTGTTATGAGAACAGAACATTTTATTAAGAGTAATAAATCAACAGGTGGCCTCGATGTTAAATAAATTACCGACCCGTCACATCGTGCGCGAGTTGGGATGCTTGATCTTTGCAAATCTCATTGCCACTGATATTTTTTTGTCTTGTCTCTCAGTTTTTAACCAACAAATAGAAGACCTCGGGCAGCAGCTGCAGGCGCATTTCAACGTGGAGGAGCTTACGTCAGTCACTCACTCAGTGCAGGTGGGAGCTGCGCTCTGCATCACACAAAGTTAAAGATCCCCTGTATAGCCTCCTCAGGCTGTCCGCGAGCACCTAGGAAGGATAACATGATGGGTGTTTTATGTTATCACTGATGCCCGGGTTCAGACCGTCAACCTTCACGCGAACACTTAGGTTTAGCCATCATGTCGTCATAGTGATCGCATATTGTCTCACCACTCGCCGAGTACCTGACTGGTATTGGTGCCTCTATCTAGCCTCAGCTCTGACAAGGCAGCGCTCCGTTAAAGGCGATATAATAATAATAATAATATACAGACACGAGGATAATGTGTGATGAAAGGCTGCGTTTGTCTGGGGGGTGGCCGCGGCTCTGGTCTCGCAGAGCACGGTGACGGTCCTCGGCCGCATTTGCTGCGACTCCAACGGGAAGCTCAACGCCAAGTCGGTGCTGCTCGAGGGAGATCTGGACATCTCGTCTGGGCTGGCCACACCCCTCGACCTCTCCCAGATCCCCGAATTCTCGCTCTTCCCCGGACAGGTGCCGTGAAACGAGGCCGGGATTGAGTGCTGGCGGTAGGGCTAAGGTTAGGCGGTTTTGTGGCAAATGCTGGACGGGCATGTGGCGATGCATCATTTGTTTAATTACAATCGACTCTTGTGTCTGTGAGCAGTGGCTCAGCATGGTTGGTACGGGCCCTGTTACAAGCAGTGTAATTAAGTCCCCTGTCCAATTCCAACCCTTGTTGTAAGCCCTGGAAATATGTTTTCTGCTGAAAGTTAATGTAAGGGGCGACCGTTCACGACGTATTCCGTTGTTTGAAGTTTGCCTGCACGGTTGCAGTGCGGATTGCGGTTTGTTCATTTAAAGTATTTTCATTCATTCATTCATTGTCGGAAACCGCTTAATCCTGTACAGGGTCACGGTGAGCCCGAAGCAACGGCATTTTAAAAAACATTACACAATAATACAATTGTAAATCCAGTCATGTAGCACACTGCCATTATAGGAAAGCATACTTACTGCTCCGTCTGAATATGTGCACATTTAAAAGGTGGTGATGCTCGACGGACTGAACCCAACCGGGAGCAAGTTTGTGGCATCAAAGCTGTACGAGGTACGTGTCGCCTGGGAGTGTTGCACTCAACCGGTGTACACGCGCACGTTTGTACATGCATCCGTGTACATGTGTACATGCACAGCCCTTTTGTCAATCCACGGCTGGCTGACAGCCTCCCCATGCCATGCAGAGCGTGGGAGGTTATTTGACCGCGCTTCACCGCCCTTGGTTAGCGCGGGCTAGTGAAGGCGGGGAGTATGGGCGTTGGACCATGGTACGGTACGACATTTGATTTGTCTGCGTTGCGTTGATTCTCTGCGGGACAGGCCGTGCCTCTGCCCTTTTACGATCCGGAGCCCGAGGAGGAAGAGAACAGCGGTGACGGTAAGGGAAGACTTTACATTTTGATTGTGCAGCGGATGAGTGAATGAGATGAGTGATGGTGAAGACGATTATGATCACTCCTATGGCTGTGGTTTATTATGGTAATGGTGGGAATCCGACGGTGTTCGTGATAAGCAGTGGCGCGCTGCACTAACAAACTCTCCCAGACGAGTTAAATTCCCGACTACGGCTAACATCAGTGACGATTATCTGAACCAGTCGTGGGCCTCCCCTAGGTCGTCTCAGCCTCAAATGCGTACCTGGTGCAACGTGTAAACCTCGCCACTAGAGAACGAAAGGCGGCCGTGTGTGGTGCTGGCCACCCACTCCTTCGCGTGCCTTACCCACCTGCATAGGAGCTCGCTAACCGCACTCGCTCCAAGAGTCCGTGAAGACTGTATGTGGGATCTTTGTGTGCGTCACAGGGAGCGTGACGATGCTGGTGGCGTGCGGCCCGTTCAGCACGTCGGACAGCATCAACTACGAGCCGCTCTGCGACCTCATCACCGTCATCAACCGCGAGCGCCCGCGCGTCTGCCTGCTGGTGCGTCCCGCACGAGGTCACAGCGCGCCGTCACATTTCAAGCGACGTTCCGTTGTTATTGTTGGTTGTCGGGTGCGGAGGTTTTATGTTGGGTCGACTGTCGCTCTAACTGTCGCTCGTCTGAACTCTCACCTTGTGGTCAGATGGGGCCGTTCGTTGACGCCAAGCACGAGCATGTGGAGGTACGAACCCTACCGTCGTTATTTCATATCGCGCATCGCTGTGTCTTGTTGTTGTCAGTTTCAGCGGCCGCTATCCAGGCTGACCCGTGCTGACCGCTTCCCACACATCGGTGGGGTTATAGGAACAGAATTGTATGGCCAGATGCCCTTCTTGACGCCAACCACCTTTAGTCCGAGGGTATTTGGATCGCTGTTTATCTGGAACATCGCCCCAGGCCTGTTCACCAAGGGAGATCCGACCTGGAGTGGTAGACTCCAGTTGACATAGATCTGGGATTGATTGGAACACGCAAACCCCTGCAACGGCATAAAGTTACGATCCATGGTGGGGTGGGGAAATTACAGTATATTTGTCCTTCAACTGCATTTACTAAGCATTCTTAATTGAGCATCTCTGTCATATGTTTTTATTTCTTTGTAGAAATGCCAGCTAACAGAGTCCTTTGAAGAGCTCTTTAAGAATACAATCCGGCTCCTTGTGGACCGGACACAGAGGTACGCGTGAGATCTGGTTGTCACCCCCGCCCTGAACCTTCCCCTCTGACCCTGGCCTAACTTTCTTCACAAACGCCTTCAGGCAGCATGGATTCATAGCTGCAGCTGACTAACATCATTGGCTGAAACAGTATATTAAGGCTATACGGGGCATCTTTGTGTTGTTTTATTGAACTTGCTGTTGTCATTACAGCTCGGGCTCGCAACTGGTGATCGTTCCGTCACTTAGGGACGTGCATCACTGCTGCATTTACCCACAGCCTCCGTTCCTGTCCTCGAATATTCTCAAAGGCAAACAGGTTCGTCATTGGATGTGCACACACACAAAATATAAAGATCCCTCATATAGCCCACATAGACGTTTTGGAGAAGTGCAGTTAGTGAGCACCTATTAAGGCCACCACGGTGCACAGAGATGTCATGTGGCTTGCACCACGCCTGGCCGCCTTTGTCCACCCTGACAGGACCGTGTCGCCGATTTTAACGCCATGCTGAGTCACCTGCTGTTATCTGTCGAGTAGTTCTAAGAACACAGTTAATGGGTACAGTCCTATGGTGACCAGACTTTTCCAATGTGTGATTACCCGTCACGTTGTTGCCGGTTTAAAGGGCCTGTATCCAGGTTGACCGGGGTTAGACAGTGCGACGCAAACGCTGGAGGGTTCGGAGCAGAATTCTGGGGGTGGGGGGTTACCCGTCAAGGTGGTTCGGGCATCTGGTAAGGATGCCAACTGGAAGGCTCCTNNNGGATGGATATTTATCTCTCGGTAAGGAGAAGGTTCCCGACGCCGCTCCGAGCCGCCGCTGTGGTTCTCCACAGAGGGTGATGTTGGTGTCGGAGCCGTGCACGCTCACGGTGAACGGCGTTGTGGTCGGCGTCACGTCCACCGACATCCTCTTCCACATGGGCTCCGAGGAGATCAGCAGGTGTGTGTGTTCTGTCGTCCGCTAAATCGGCACCGAACGATTCGGCGCTCTCTCACACTGCGGTTCGATGAGTTGTAATTCAGGGCCAGTGGTTCGATTCAAGAATCGATTGATTAACGTTTTGTGGTGGAATGATAGCGTCCCTGAGTGTCTGCAGGGGTGACGTGAACCCATTACACAAGGCATATTGAATATAAAAATAGATTTGTACACGTAATTTGAGCTTATGAAGCATTGTTGGTCCACGAGTTGTCCTACCTAATGTTCACAAAATGAACAATGAACACGAGATTGTTGTTCACACGGCCGTTTGTCGAGTCGGGATGTACTAAATCACCCCCTCCACATTCCGAGGAGTCGTAATTATTTGGAGACTGGATCCCTTGTTGTTGCGGCCTGCAACTTCCCTGGCTGACCAAAGGCCTCGCACATATTCTCCCCATTCCCTACTGTTTCCAGTTGCTCCTCTACAGTATTGACTTCCAAAGTTTGATTTCAGCCAGATGCCATCTCTTCCACTGACTTCCTCTGCTTCTGTTCCCTTCTCTGGGCATTCACTCCGCAGTCGGTTTTGTCTGTCAACTCTCGTCAGTTTTGGCGACATGTCTTGCCCTTCTCATCTTGATTTTCTCTGGCTTGAGAGAAGAGGGCTTAACACTGGGGCCCAACCCAGAACCTATGTGAGGGTTCCCACCGTCGGTAGGTTTTTGACACGCTGCGTTGTTTTGACCCGCAGCTCTTCCGGTGGTTCGGACCGGTTAACGCGACTCGTCAAACACTTGCTGACGCAGCGCAGGTGAGCGACACCTCCCATCCCTCGACCCGGCCGTAGCCAGACTCCACATGTCACACACAATGCGGGCACGATATGGTTTTCAAGATTCAAATAGCGTGTGGTATCGCATTTTACTAAGGTCAAGACGTCGTCGTGGCCAATGCCATCGATGCCACCATTATCAGCATCTGGCTGACGATGTAAGGTTCATCGGGACATTAATTTCCCCTTATACTCCTTGTATGAACAAGGATTAGAAGAAGTGTGTTAACTGCAGTTCACTCATCATACGCCTGACATAAGTCTTCTAATGATGCATTCGCCCACCACAGAAAAGGTTTCCTCTTTCACCCGTTGCCGGGTTCCCGCAATGTGCGGTGACTTGATATACATTAGTCTGCTATGTACATCGATTGGTGAGAATGTAAATCGACACTGCATTGGGGGAAGGGCGGTGGGGGGGATGCCTTGATTTACAGGAGCACTGCCGGTAACGTGAGAGGTGGCGCAGGATAGCGTCATGGGTGACCTTCGAGATGAAACATTGTCCTCTACGGATTAATAACGCTGATAACACGAGTTTTCCGTTACGTACAGCCAGGCATGGTGACGCACGCCAATAATCCGTTATTAAATAAACGTCCTTATATATCTTCATAATTGCAGCCATGAGCAATCCACTGCTGGATGAAGGCCCCCTCCCCCCACAAGTCACCAGGAACCTTGACGGTTCTCCGATATAACCAATCCACTCAGCGCCAGCACACGAGCCGACCCCGTCAACATATCTTGGCGGTAGACGTTTGTGCGCGTCCCTCCTTTGAGATGTCACTCAATCATCATCCTCCCCCGCCGACCACCGTCCGTCCTAGCGACGTGCCCTGCCCACGCACATTTCATTCAGAGCTGCGTATACTAAATCAAATAAGTATGGGGGTGTTAAATTGACAACTTTAAAATTGCATTTAATCCACAACGATTGCAGTGGAGGGGGGTGGCGAGGCTTTTACCGGTATTAACGTTTCACGATAACGCGCGTTTGAACGCGGCGACGGTGCACCCGCTTCGTCTTCACCGAGACTTCCGTCGGTTAACGTGCGGCCTCGTTGCTCCTCTGCCGTGCAGCTATTACCCCCTGTACCCGCCGGCGGAGGAGATGAACGTGAACTACGAGACGGTCCAGGTGCACGCGCGCTTTCCCGTCACGCCCGACCTCCTCATTATCCCGTCAGACCTCCGCTACTTCATCAAGGTGTGGTGCGCCATTGTGCAACGTCCTGTGTTCCTGACCGCATCGGGTGTTGCCCAAGTGCTCTTTCACTGGATGTGTGTGGGCTAATGCAGGTTAATAAGGGGGCTGGTAGTGTAGCGGTTAGCGCGCCGCTTTACGAACCCGGCGACCCGAGTTTGATTCCCACTCACGGCCAACACCAGTTGCGATTATCTGAACCGGTCCTGGGCCCACCGCCTTTGTCTCCCCAGTGGTGTCAACAAGACCACTGGGGAGACTTTTCTAGAGAACAAGCGTTACATTAATCAAATGTGTGCATTCATATGAGCACTTGAGTTCTGATCCTTGCAGAGGAGCTAATATTTAAATCAACGCACACTTAAGCATATTTTCTTGTAAAGCATGGCTGGTCCCCTGCCATAGTGGAAAGTAAACTGTATTTCAAGGTGTTTGCGCGAAAAGGACTCTACTATGTAACGAGGAATGGCGTAAAAGCTGTGCCGTGAAAGCTTTCACCATTAGGTATATAGGTAGATGTTTATTATTACAGCAGAAAAATACCCAGCGTGCGTTTTGCTTTGTTTCTGTGAATGTGCGAGTGGTGGAGTGTGGGTGCAATGCTTTGCACGCTGTGCTATGATCCTGACAACGTGCTTTATCCCCCATTGCTCGCTAACATAACGTCCCTCTGCAGTATAGAAAACAATAGGTTAATAAATAATACTTACAAGCTTCAATAGCATCATTGAGAGGAAGAAGACAAAACATCAAGATCTCCCTTTCCTTTCAGGCACAGTATATAAATGACCCTTTAATTTTTCATTAGCCAGTTATTTTCCTTTACAAATTCACTGAAGGGTCACCTTTATAAACTGCAGTCGATAAAAGCCACGAGGGAAATTTAGGGTAATCGCCATGGCAATATTTACGGGCACAATTTTCTGTGCGATATGCTTTTGTTCCACACAAACTGGGTCACTGCCATTGCTGCACAAGTTGGCATTGATGCTCATAGTGAACGTGCTGGCAGAGAATATAATTGACAGTGATTTCCATAAACCGTCCCTTGTGTGATGTTTTTTTATTATAAATATAGGAGTCTTTGCTTCTGTGTGGTATTTATCATTTATTGTGGTTGCCAAACACATAGTCCAATGTCTAAAAACGACAAACGGCCAGAAACAAACAGCACTCTCGTTGTAAAAAGATAAGAACAAGTTAATAACATTATTATTATTATTATTATCTTACGAGAATAGAAGAGGGAATTCCAAGGTCAATCTGTGCGAGGAAGTGTCTTCGCCTCTGCAGTGTGCTGGTTAAGCACAGTACTGTATAGTTAAGCCCAACCGGCCAACGTATCCGGTTGATTCAAGTCCTCAACCGAGGTGCATCAGTGTGGTGTTTCATTGTGTTTAGGGTCAAGGTAGAAGCGTTCACGTCGCGATCCCTGTCAGGTAATACTTGGTGTTGCCTGCGAATTCTACCAAACACTTCGAGGCCGAGCTGAAGGACAACGATGTCCAGAAGCTGACCATCGTGCTTCGAAGAATCGCAAAGAAGAAGAAGGCGTCTATCTATCGATCTATAGTGTGGGTGTTGCGGATATGAGTCGGAGCCAGCTGAGTGTGTGTATGCGTGCGACCACCGCATCACGGATCCTCATATTTCTAATCCTCAGACGGTGTCCGGCTGCGTCTGCATCAACCCCGGCCGCCTCACCAAGGGCCACGTGGGCGGCACGTTCGCACGCGTCACCCTGGGCCGCACGTCCAGGCCCGGGCCCGAAAGAGTCTCCCCCTGCCTGTCCGCGAACATCATTAAAATATAACCGCGATACCCAGCACACATTGTACCAGGATAATTCAGGGGTGGGATTCCCTACCTCCAAATCCCGGTCTTTACTTTTTCTTAACAAAACCCCATTATTTCCATGAAGATTAAATTAAACCAATTTCACAGCTCCTAATTTTATTTTTGAGTGCTCAGTGGATAATGGTAGTATTATAAAGTAACATTACCATTGGTCTAGTGGTGTGGTGGAGCTGTAATGTGCAGTGCAGTATAAAAAACGTCCTGTCAGGCTCGTGACATTTCTGTCGGCGAGCAACAATGCATCATGGCTTTGCAATGTTCGATTGTCAATCTTTTGAGGTCTTTTTTTGTACAATTTTTAGGCGTCCCAAAAAACCCCATAACATGCAGGTCCATCCATCCATTTTCTAAACCACTTGTCCTGGTGAGGGTCGCGGCGGCAGGTCACAGTACGTTTTGAGGACACCAGTGTGATTATTATGGAGTGACTTGTCCTCTCATATATGGATTTTCTGCTGCCTTACAGTTTGTGAGCAGATGCACACTGCCACACGCTCGTTGAGCAGGTACTCATTCTGACATTTCTGAGGTCGGTTTATACTTTGTGATATTAGTGTGACATCGGAACAAACTGCAACACACTGACTTCACTTAGAAATGCAATCTTTTTTGCCTTGTGTGTACGTTGTCTCCATTAATATGATTTGTTGATACTGTATATATGCTTCACCGGCACTGCGTAACTTAAATGTCACAAGTATTCGTGCTTTAGAAAAATTAAAAATATTTTTACTCGAACAAGTCAAATGTGTTGTGAACATTTTAAAAATACACTTGATTGAAATTGATTTGTTTGTACTGTATATCGCTGCACTGTGTTCTAGGCTAAGCTAGTCTGACATTTTAACATTTATTAACCCGTGTCCAAAAGCTGAAACGTAATTCTTTAATACCACCCAGACTCCAGGAACCTTGAATGGCAAGAATAATCCAACGGGTTTAGTTATCTAATCTTCTCAAGATTACTGTGCTGTGTTACGGCATCCTCAACACATCAGTGGGCCGCGAGCGCCACCAGGTGGTCCGTGGAGACCAGACCCGAATTAGGCCTTGAGGTGCAAAAGGTCCGAAACCACTTTATCCTGTACAGGGTTGCGGTGATCCGCAGCCTATCTCGGCAGACACAGTGCGCAAGGCAGGGCTATATCCATAATGGGACGCCAGTGCATCACAGGGCACCGGGGGCAATTTAGTCCGCAGGCCAAGTAACCTATGCAGCAACCGCATGTCTTCGGACTGTGGGAGGAAACCGGAGTACCCGGCGAAAATCCACGAGCACACGGGGAGAAACATACAAACTCTGCTCAGAAAGGCGGCACCCGAGCCGAGATTCGAACCCGGGTTCTTCTTGCTGTGGTGCGGTGGTGCTTCTCACCGCACCAGCGTGCCGTGTTGACTCCGTGGTGACGATGGAGAAGGAGGAGCGGGGTTCGTGAGGCGTGTCGACGGGTAGCCGCTCACTTCCTCCGAGCCGCCTCACAATGCGCAGTGCACATAAGAGGGCTCTGCTCAATGTCACGGAATTCAATTTGACAGAGCGCACCGGCATAGCGGGCCTTCCGGGGATCGGCAGCCACAGGGAAGGGAGCCGAACGAGGAGGTAGGAACCAACGACGGAAAGCGGGAGAAGATGGACCACGTAGAGGGGATCATATTCGACCTGGACAACACCCTGGTGGACACGCAGGGCGCGGACGTGAAGGCGTACGAACAGGTGAGGGGATGACTTTCCGGCAATGGGACGGACGGTCGCTGTGTAACCCGCTACATGCCGTGAGTGGGTGGCGCAGTCAATAGAGCTGTCGGCTGCCTCACAGCTCTAGAATCTCTCTCGTTTGATTCCCGGCTCGGGTGCCTTTCCGTGTAGAGTTTACGTATTGTGTCCGTGTCCGTGTGGGTTATCACCGGGTATTCCGGTTTGCTCCGACAGTCTAAAAACATGTTGCTGCTGTCTAGGTTAGTTAGCCTGCGGACTAAATTTCCCGGCCGGTGTCGTGCGATGGGCTGGCGTCCGATCCTGGGTGTTGCCCTACCTGTCGCTTTGTGTCTACCGGGAAAGGTTCCGAGACCCCCCCGCGACGTTGTGTATAGGGTGAATCGGGAACGCGTAATGAATGACTGAATGTTGTGTGTGTCGCCTCAGTGTGCGGTGCCATAGGGAGGGAGGGGGTTGTGGTGTTTGTCTTGACGCTGACGGGGTCCCTGTGTGTGCCGTCTCTATGATGTCCCACGGTTCGGGCCAAACGCAGAGAGCATGTCCAATTGTCATTCTTCTGTTGTGAATTCAGTTCAAACAAAAGCTCTGCTGTCTTGCACTGTACTGTGTACTGTGTGTTGTGTACCAAGTTGCGTGTTAAATACAGTGAGCCATGTGTATCACGTTATTACTGTACCGTGCGGGCAGCAACAATCCATTATTTGACTGCACTTGTAATTTTGCGCCTCGCCTTCAGTTCACCCGCAGTGACCAGCGGGGTGAAGTATGGTCAAGTGCCCCCTCTCTCCTCACATGCCCCAATCCCTACCGCATGGGAGTCACTCATCCATCTTTCAATCCTTGCGGCAGGTGATTGTCAACTGTTCTTTCGCCACAGTGTGATGATGGGGCACAGCACATTCTGTCCAGAAGGTCCCTCCCAGGAAAAGGGCGATGATGACTCACACTTCACCATGCCACGTGTGCGATTCATATCCTGCATTGCAGATTGTCGGGCTGGCATATCTCTAATAGCACAGGGCACTGAAGCAAGCGCGGTGCCAAAGCAGGGCATTCGTTTTAGGAGCGAGACACCCACGGACTTAACATTATTTTTGGCACATTCACAAATCACCCGGGATGCCCCCCCCCCGCTCCCCTCCACACCGAACATGTCACAAGCTAAGCGGGGTTGAGCCTGGAATATGGTCATTGGGTGGGTGGGCAACACCATTGCACACAAACAGGAAATCGTCACCTCGGCTATCGGTGGTGAAAGGTCATGTACATAAGTCGATGAGATGATCGCTTTACCAGTTTTGAGTGGTGGAAATAACTTACGTTTCTTAACAGTACGGTGGTATCGCAACCCCACTTCCCACGTGTGCTGTACTGGATGCTTCGGCCACTTTGTTACCGGTACGCCGTGCCGTACCGGCTGTGTCTCCTGTCTGCATAGCACGTTTCTGATTGTGGTGGGGTTTGCGGTCTTTGGTACATATTGGGCACCTCGTGTGCTGTGCTCACCTTCGGTGCTGCTGCTGCTCCATAACAGCACTTGTCCCATCAGCCTGTGATGGCTATACGGGGGCGGTGTAGCCTTTCATCTTTGCCTTTAATCGGGTAAAATGTGGTCGCTTACAGATTTGATTGTTGCCTTTTAGGGCGACTGCGAGTTGTCGTTCCCCCCATAGACACCATATGTGGCTCCAAGGGGCAATATGGCTGCTTTTAGGATTAACCACTGGCCTGTGTTGATGAACTATTCTCCAGTTGTCTTGTTTCACTGCAGTCTCTTTTGCTTGGCTACATTTTCCCAACTATGGTGGTGTAAATCAAGGCTTCTCAGCCTATTTTACCTCAAGGCCCCACTTGGCCCACTCGGGTCTGGTCTCCACGGGCCACTGTGTGTCGCTCGCAGCCCACCGACCCACCGGTTGAGAATGGCAGGTGTAAATGACAAAATGGCCACACGTTTTTTTTTTATTACGTTTTCATCAAGTAACAAGTATTAGCCGTCGGTTTCTGCGAGTCATTTGCAGAACGACAGTAAACAACGCCGGGGTCTGAGAGAAACGGTATTTCGATTCTCTGTATGTCCTGTACATATGGTAGAGTTGACAAATAAAGTTGAATTGAATTGAAACGTTCAGTTCTACAGAGCTGGTGGTCTGGGTAAGGGCGAGAGCTGTTGATCATGCATATGCCATTCTTCACACCTGTGGTAGTGTATTTCTGGTCTGCGTTTGTTTTCGTGCTGTGATGGATTTTCTCATGTACAGATTAGAATTGCCTGTCTAATGCAGCACTGTATATTGATTGTATTAGTCTCCCACCACTCAATACCGTCTCGGTTTTTGTCAATGCTTATTAGTTTTACGAGATAAGCATTCCGTGTCAGTGTTTAGAAGAAAATGGATTTAATTGCAGTAATAATTTTCATCGGTTTAAGGAAGCAACAGATGAAAATGCTGTTTATTTGTTTTTTAAAGGTGACGCAATTCTTGGCAAAGGTTTTGACAAAAATGTACCAATATTGTAGAGCTTTATTCGACTTTGAAATTTGTAAACAACACGACCCGTTGTTTGTCTCTTGTGTGGAAAAAACCCACAGCATTTGTTTATATCTCAGTTTTCAGTGTGCTCGTAATTTGAAAAGGGCACATTTATACCTAGATTTGGAATGCACCGGCGAGGCTTGCTCACGCAAACATGCCGGCAGGATTTTGTGTTCTGTATTGAGCATTTACATTGACGCAGCTACTTAACGATCATCAGTGGGAAAGGCACTTGTACAAAAAACCCGAAATTCGCAGAATGCACACTAACAGCAAAGCATGAAGGTGCATCAATCACGTTGTCTTGCATAGACTAGAAACCACCCCTTGCGTTACTTTGCATGCTGACAGTGGCTGGAACCGAAGGTAAATAGATTTAATGGAAGTTGCTGACCAGGACAAGCGGTTTAGAAAATGGATGGATGGATGGAAGTTGCTGAATAGTTCAGTTAGTAGAAAATGGTTTGGTGGCAGGTGGTAATGCAGCGTAAAGGGGGAGAGCATTTTTTTACGTCGTGTAAAGGTCATGGTGCTTGTGGAGTTAAGGTTGTTTGGTGCACTGTTCATCCACAAGGGTCTATTTGAGTTAAACGTGTGGTTGTAATATTGTGTTTTCGTTGTTACTTGCATTTTTGTAAATGGAAAAAAATATTGATGCACATGTTCTTGTGTAGTTTATTTAGTGCAATCGTTTATTGGTATTTGTTTGTATATAAAATGTGTAGTATGAAAAAATTATAGATATTGTAATCATTTTAGATATTGTATTTGAGGATGTAGGAAATAAATGTGCAACTTTTGGACCACCACCCTTGCCCGTAGTCCCATGTCCA
>JAZEWU010000029.1:5624099-5654464 GCA_036362915.1 Geotria australis | reverse complement strand
GACATCATTGTCTTTCAGCTCCTTGGCGTCGAAGTGTTTAGTAGAGTTCGCAGGTAATAATAATAATAATATTAGCATTTTATATAGCGCCTTTCACCCGAGGGTCACAAAGCGCTGCACAAGGGCCGCTACCAGGTATTACTTGACAGGGATCGCGACGTGAACGCCTCTACCTTGATCCCCATCTGGGATACTAAAATGCACACTGCCGATATTTATAAATGTTTTAAAAACATATCACGCCGCGCGACCCTTAAGTAAAAGGCGCTCAGAATTGTAAATTATCGTCAATTATTATTTAACGTAAATTGCCACTAAAAAGGTATTTTTCTAAATGTCTTTTTTTTGGGTGACCGATGTTGTATAACCCGTCAAAAGACCACAGCGATTTCAGGACCACTCTGTCCATATTGAAAACGACCACGCAGACAATACATTTCCATCCCACAACCGTCCCTCCAAATTAAATATTAAAGGGGTTTGTTTTTATGCACATCCCATCGCCGGCCAGATGGCCTTACGAGGGATTTTCTTTTCATCAGTATCGGTTTAGCACGAGCAAACGCTGAGTCCGGTTTGGACACTCAGCGCCTCACCGACACAGCCAGACTTGCCGGAACCACTGCTGGTGAATTCCCAGATGTCCATTGAACAATGACCTCCTCTGTATGATATCTGCAATGTGCATTTAAGGTCCACCAACTAAAACAAATCATTAAAAACTTCTTCTTCTTTGCGATTCTTCGAAGCACGATGGCTAGCTTCTGGACATGGTGGTCTTTCAGCTTGGCTTCGAAGTGTTCATGCGAAGCACAGACGTACAGTTCCTGACGCCTGCTGCAACCCGTACACACTGGGAACACATTATCATTGTCAGTACCCACTTCACCCTGTACAGGGTCTTGGGGGCCGGAGCCTAACGTGGCAGACAGCGTGTAAGGCAGGCTTATACCGAAGATGGGATGCCAGCCCATCACAGGGCACCAGGGGCGATATAGTTAGCAGGTCAATTAACCTAGGCAGCAGCGTGTCTTTCGACCATAGGAGGAAACCAGAGTACCCAGCAAAAACCAACGGGGATATGGAGAGAACATGCAAACTCCACACAGAAAGGCACCCAAACCAGGAATCGAACACGGGAATTTTGCTGTGAGGCGGCAGCACTATTCACTGACAACGCATACAGTATACATCATACATTATATAAACTGCTTCTATGACATCTGACGTTATAATGCGATTTAAATCGTTTTCCCTGTACAATGCCATCCAAGTATCAACACCATGCATAAATCTAAATTATTTTGAGTATATTTTGGGATGGAGGGCACAGGCCTGCCAGCCACACCCCAGAACGAGGAGGTGCACTGCAGAACAAGGGACGCGCTTGGCACGGCTGCGCCCATGGGAAAGTTGGCACGGGCAACAAATCCATTTGCAGCGCTTTGTGACCCTCGGGTGAAAGGCGCTATATAAATTGAATTATTATTATTATTATTACCGCATAACGTAACCGTCGCCAACATACATTTGTCAGCGAGGCAAGTCCAGCCTAGGCAATGGAGTGGCGAGCCGGCCACCAGGATGCTCACGCCGACCAAGGAGCGGGGTGGGTGGTGAGTCGATTGTCATCAGGTCCGTCGTGGCGGAGCTGTGGACTGTGCAGGCTGTGAGACTGGCACCGCACCCACGGGTTGGACGGAGCCCAAGTGCCAGGCCACGAAGGTGGGCCGAGGGCAAGGGTGGACCAGGGCCCCCTCCCAAACATGTCTTCCCTCTGCCAGGGTCCGTGCCAATCACGCTATGCCATCGCCACTGGGTGATGACAATCGACTCCGTGCCAAATTGTTTCTTGCGGGAGAATACCAAGGATGTTCTGAATTTCAATGGGAAATTCAACGGGTATCGTAGACATGGCAACGACACAGGATATTTTACCTATCGTGCCAATCTGCTGAGAAATATTTTTTAGAAACTGTAGATGCCAAAATGGTCCTTTATATTTTGTTTGTGGTGACCAGGTCCTGTGACTTTGTGCCATGCTGTCATTCCGTTACTATAGAAATCACCATTTTTTTTTAATGGCTGTTTATTGGTTGTGTGAGGACACTGGATAACCCGGAGGAAACCCACGCAGAACAGGGGGAGAACACGCAAACTCTACACAGAAAGGTGCCCGAGGCGGGAATCGAACTGCCTTGGGCAGGACATTCTTTCTATGAGGTGCAGATGTTACCACTGCACCGACCTGGCGCCCCAGTGGCACGTGACTATATCATCTCTGAATATTTCCAAAATGCTAGACATGATCAGGGCCGTGATTACGATGTGTACACAACGAGTTAATGTTGAAATGTTGAAAGGACACGTTCCGTAACATCCTTGCCATGGAAACAGTTAACGGATGAAAAACATGAAAGGTATGAATGAGTCAACGAACTAGTTAGTCGATCTTACAATGACAAATGGACACGTGCAGTGGTGGAAATGGACTGGTATACACGATGGTACGCAACACAGGCATTTCTCTGAATACCAAACATGGCTACGAGTCATTTTCAAAACGGACACAGTATTATTCTCTTGCAGTACTACGGTACAATGTTTCCACACATGGTTAAACGGCAGTGCACGTGGGCTGCAGGAGAAATGGGGTTCATGCCAGGAATTCCACATTTCCATTGTGACGGCTAGACATGCCTCATAGGATACCGGTCATACTCGTGAATGAATCCGATGGCTGAACAGCCACGCTCCATAACTTAAAAGCCATGCACATCAATAAATAGCACGAACTGTCCACTCACGCTGGGCAATATTTAACAGATGAACGAAACGGCACGATTTCACAACACGCAAAACCGCTCGCACCAAATTAATCAATCGCTCACACATCCCATCGCAAACACTCGTTCGACAGACAAATGAAAGGACACGATCTCTACCACACAAACCACACCGAATGAATGAACACAAACGCCACTGGGCAGACACGCACCCAGGCGGCCGTAGGGAAGGCGGTTGCGTTCTCCCAGCATGAGGTTGAAGCGCGGGCTGTCGCGATGCAGCCGCTTCCAGTGGCCCGACTTCTGCAGAAGCTTGGCCACCGCTGCATACACGGTGCTGTTCTCATCCCGGAGCACGAACGTGTACATGGTGGCTTCCTTGTACTCGCCTACCCAGCCCAGGCTTGGGGGGGCCACGGAAATTCAGCTCACCTCTATCTCGGCGCAAGCTCAGCACGCTTGAACTTAGCCCGGCTCGGAAAAGTTCAGTTAAAACCAGCTCAATTTATCTCAGCCAAGCTAAAGCTAAGTAAAAGTCCAGCTTAGTTGAATTTAGCCCAGTTTAGCAACAACGAAACAGCATAGCACAGCTCAGGCCTGCCTGGAGCTACGCAGCTTAATTTAAACTCGGCCCAAATTAGCCGAGTCCAACACCGTTTAGCCCAGCCTAATGGAACCCTGCCGAGCTAAACCTGAACCTACCTTCTACACAGCTTAGCTTAGCCCCGCTTAACCAAGCAAGGATTGATCCCAGCACATTCCAGCTTTCTTAAAAACCCAGCTAACTTAACACAGCACAACTTGGGCTGACTAAAATCTATCCGCTCCAACATTCCAGCTTTCTTAAAAACCCAGCTAACTTAACACAGCACAACTTGGGCTGACTAAAATCTATCCGCTCCAAGAGCCCGGCACCGCTTAACCAAACTAAAACCACGTTTAACCATGGATGCACCCAACACTGCAGAGAATATCCTTCATCTATACCGGCTTGCAGACCACTGCCGCTAAAAACACACAAAGCCCTCTGTCAAACGCCCAGCGAAAGAGGCTTTTATACTGCGGTTTTTTCGGGGAGACATGTGCACCGTACGGCCCTCAACCGATGAATCACAGCTGTTCTCAGACCAGATACATTTGACAACACTGCCTAAAATGGGGTTGGCAGTGGCACGCTTTGTTTAAAAGGGGCACAGTATGCTACCGCTAGACACCGGTAAATCCGCGCCTTCGCGCCCCGAGAGTTAAATAAGAAATCAGTAAAATGGGAAACTGTAATTTAACATCGCGCTTCGAAGAATCGCAAAGAAGAAGAAGAAGTAAAACAATACGTAGACATTCGTTCGTAGCAAAGACGGACACTACCGCGTAACTAAATACACGCCGGTTAAACAGCGGTGCAATACGACAGCACCGTAGGGCATCACGCACTGAAACTAAGATTGCTGTTGCAAACACCGCGCCCAGGTTGGGTGTCTGGGTGGCAGCTGTCAGTGGGGCCGCCACACCCACCCGGCCGACACCGACACAACACACAGCCAGGAGGCAAACTCAGGGGGGGATAGAGCTGGGCGCGGAGACTGGGGGCTTCGGGGACTCCGAGGTTCGAAGGCAGCCAGGGAAGAAGCGCAGCACGGGCTGCTGCAGAGACAGGACGAGAGACGGGTGGAGGGAGAGGATGAGAGGAGCGGGGAGGAGGAGGAACGGGGATGGTGGAGGAGGGGAGATGGGCTGGCTTTCACACCGGACGCTCAGCCAAATGTTTCAACTCGACGGGAATTGCGGTTTCCGCTTCCGAAGCCAAAATGACGGTGGTGGGTGTGTGCTGGTGATGATGTCACCTCCTACTGCACGACACTCAGTTTAACACTAGGGGGTGTACACTGTTTGCTCCGGCAATCGTAAGCCACACGGGTACCGTACTCTCCGGATTATAAGACGCACCGGAAAGTAAGACGCACCCCAAACGCGTGCCCTGCGTCAAACTGGTGTGTGACACCCTGACGCCCCCACCGGAGTATAACACGCACCCTCAACGTTTGATTTGGATACAGGGGCGCCCCGACCAGAGAATACGGTAAACCCGCTTCTTGATTCGCTGCTGGATGAGGGCTGCAGACCGCTTGTGATGATTGTTCCGTGCAAGCAGTCTGCTGCTGTAAGAGCGGCGGCTTTCTTGTCTTATCACCAAGCGCTACTGAGCTCATACATCCACTGCTGGATGACGCTCCAACGCTACCCACACATGACTCAGTTGTGATTATACACATGTAAAATGATGGGTAGCTTAGTGCAGTGTGTAAACATTGCCACGAGGGAGACAAACGCGGCCCGGGCGTACTGCTGACCACCCCACCTCCTCGTGTGTCGTGTGGCCCATCATAGGTGCTACTCGCTAACGGCACTTGACTCTACAGTATGTTAAGGCTACACGGGGGATCTTTATCCTGTGTAACTTGACAACAGCTGCTGTGGTAACCAGGGGTAACGGAGTTGTCAGCTGTTGTCAGCCAGCAGGGGGAGGTATGTCCGCCCGGGTCGCCTTCTCTCGGTACGTGGACATCTTGCATCATCATCAGCAACTGGTTAACCTGATTGTTATCTGAACAGCATCAGCCGTGGTTAATCCGCTGCTGGATGAAGGCATCTTTAAGCCGGACGCCAGCAGTCTCGATCCCGCGCTGTAATGATAGCAATGATAACCCACCTTGTTAGCCTCCTCGCCCTCTTGCTGCACGCGAGTAGATTTTCATGGCTCCATCTCCACGAACGATGTCCCCCGACTCGGGCGCGTTCCATCGTCCGTCATTGGGATACCACCATCACCGCCTGTGCCTCACGTAATGGCAGCCAGGCTAACGACTATAGACTGTACCGTACCTTGTTAATCATCAGCGTGTCAACATTGTCGTTACTATCTCTAAGACCATCACCGCGCTGATATCGTGTATATGTACCGTGCATAATGTGCACACATACAGTATATAAAATATACATGAGAGTTATATGTCGTTTACAAAGTGGGCGAGAGCTCCCTATACGCCCTTATCGATGGCAGTCCATAGTAGCGTCCATGACTATGGTGTATGGACTTACCGCCCACCCGTCTACAGTACCGTGCACTTCATTTGCATGTGTAATGTAAGCGGTTGTGTATATGTCCTCATGTTATGTGGCATACGCCCGCCATTCTCAAGCGGTGGGTCGCGACCCATCAGTGTGCCGCGAGCGGCACCTAGTGGTCCGTGGAGACCAGGCCCAAGTGGGCCTTGAGGTGTAAAAGGTTGAGAAACTCTGCCACAAGGTCACACAGATTCAGCACACGTCAATTATATTGTGTATGTTTGTGCACCGTGAATTACAACTGTGTGTACAATACGTTAGGAGTAGGCCTAGCTTCATCCAGCAGTGGGTGATGGTTATGTTTAAAATGGAGTTAGGAACCAATCGCCCGGAACGCGCCCGATTCAGACAGGCCTCGGAAGTTAAGCTGGGTTGAGCCTGGATAATACTTGGACGGGCGACCACCATGAACAAAAACAGGCGCTATAGGCGTCGAATGCAGGTCAATTAACCGAGGCATAATATTGTTGCACTGTGGGACGAAACAGGAGTACCTGGCGAAAACTCACGCGGACAGGGGGAGACACATGCAAACTCCACACAGAAAGGCACCCCGAGCCGGGAATCGAACGCGGGATTTCTTACTGTGAGTCGGCACCGCTACTCACCTTGCCACCTTGCCATCCCGTGACTGAAATTAACCACTGCGGTCTTCGTGTTGGTGCACAGGCGATGAAGGGAAGGTTGCCGAGCGAATGACTGGACGATGGAGGCTTTAGTCCTGGCGGGGCTTGCCGGCAGTGGCCACGGCTTGAGCTCGCTAGCTCCCAGCCTGAGCGCCCAGCGGGTAATGGCGCCCATCTCCGCCCAGCTCATCCACCTGGCTCTGCTGTGCGACTCGGCCCTCCACCACGAGCATCACCATCGCCGTCGTCACCATCATCCGCCCAGCCGTCCGCGCCAAAGCGACCAACACGAGCAGCAACAGTGTCACCGCTGCGATGTCCTCCTCAACCTGGAGCCACAGGCGCAAGCGCTTGCGGGGGCGGCAGAGGTCCTGGCTGTCTCCAGCAGGAGGTGCGCGCAAGCACGCTTTGCCCGCTTTCCGTCGATTTTCGTCCCACTCCCCCGCGGCACCACACACAAAGTTTACTGGGTTCGACCAACGACGGGGTTCGAGTATATTTTGCAAATGTTTCGTTTTGGGTCTTTGCGGCGATGACGAATTGTCCCTGTGGACAAATACAAACTCGGTCCTGTGTTGGTGACTCGCGTCCATTAAACTTTGCTCCTTCAAGCTGTTAACACTGCTGATGACAGTGCCTTAGGTTGGACGGAACTATACCCCCAATCCGCATAGGCTAAATAAATGTCTGGTGCCATTGGCGGGGAGGTGTTACTGTGCAGGTTTTTCACGTCTGCGCGTCACAGCACTCCGACGCATTTTCAGGTCGTAGCGCATGAGGGAACAGTTGGGCACCGTGCCAAACAACACGTGGCACAGCCCCAGAAAACACATCGGAGAGCGACAGTGAACTGCGCCGGTCACAGCGGCACCGCCCGCTTTGACGTGTGCACCTTGTAGGCTAGCGGCGGAGAGCGAGGATGAGACCACGCGGAGGGAGATGCCGGGCGCCGCGGAGCGCTTGCTGGTGGCCGGGCGCTCCGTCCTCCTGTCGGCGCTCGACCTCCGGGTGGAGCGGCGGCGATGGCGCCGCGACGCCGTGGGCCGTCTGCTGTCGTCGGCCGCGGCGCTCGTGCGGGCCACGCTCGAGGTGCCGTGGGCACGGGGGCGTTATTTCCTCGTGCCCTCTGAGTCGTTCTCTCTTCGAATGAATACCGTCGAAATTGAATGAATATGTGCGCATGATAAACAGAGTTTATTATTATTAATCCCAGCACGTGGGGCGGAAGGTTGGCTACAGTGCCGAACAGCACGCAGTGCCACCCGAGTACACGTCGCAGAGCTCCACAGTACAACCATTCTCATACATCGAGACGTAAAAACCCTACATCGATACAATTCTATACGCTTAAAAACAATCGTGCGCTCGTCCGAACCGGGGACGGACTCGCTACGTGCACCGTAACATAAACGATTTTCGTTGTTCGCGACCGGGGCGCAGGTGCTGACCATATCGGACGACACGGAGGTGCGCAGGGTGGAGCGCGCGGCCGAGTGGCTGCTGGAGCGCGTGGCGGCACTCGGCTCGGTGCGGTCGGGCGCCGAGTTCGCGACGGAGGTGCGCAGCTTCTCCGAGTCGCTGCTGCTGCTCACCGCGCTCGGCGAGTCGCGGGCGGCCGAGCTGCCGGCCGGCAGACGCGCGCGCCGCCGCCTCGACCGCGCCCTCCAGACGACCCGGCGCTGCGTGCCGCTCATCCACACGGCCGTGCGCACCGGCCTCGAGTGCCCGGGCAGCGAGCAGGCGGCCGCGGGCAGGGAGCGCGCCGCGCGCAGGTTCTCCCGCGCCGTCTCCGGCGTCGCGGCCGCCGCCCAGGGGGCACGGCGGCACAAGGGCGAGGGCGGCGACGCGGAGGTCGCCTCGGCCGACGAGGGGTCGTCGCGCGACGCGAGAGGCGCCTTCGCCGCCAACGTCTCGCGCCTCGTCGCCGCGCTGCGCGAGACCGACTCCGGCGCGGAGCGGGAGGAGCGGCGGGACGGCGCCGGCGGCGAGCCGACGGCGACGCTGGACCGTCTGGTGGAGGCCGTGGCGGCCCACGCCGTGGCGGTGATGAGCGAGACGGAGCGCGAGGGGACGCGCCGGACGCTCTCGGAGACGTGCCAGCGGCTCCTGCGCTGCCGCGGCCGCCTCGCGGCCCGGCCGCGCGCTCCGGGGACCGACGTGGAGGCGACGCGGGCGTCGGCCGCCGGCGGGAGCCGCCCGCGCGGCAACGAGCCGATGCTGCGGGAGGCGACGGCGCTGCGGCGCGCCGTGACGCGCGCCGTCGCCGAGCAGGCCGCGGACGCCTTCGCCGAGACCGCCGAGCCGCTGGAGCGGCTGCTGAGAGCGTGGGCCGAGCGCCGCGACGACGACGGCGGGGGAGACGGCGGCGCCGACGACGGCGCCCCGGGCCCGCTCGCCGACGCGTTCCTCGCCCACGCCGACCGCGCGGCCCGCGCCGCGGCCCTCGCGGCGGCGTCCTGCGGCGACGGCCGGAGCGCGCTCGCGCTGCGGCGGCGCGCGGCGCTCGCGCGCGGGCTGGCGGCGGCGGCGCGCCGGGACCTGGCGGACGGCGGCGTTTCGGCGCTGGCGCGGGACGGGTTCCGCCAGGAGTGGCGCCGCGAGATGGACGCCCTGCTCGCCTGCCTGTGCCGCGCCGTCGACGTGCGCGGGCTGGCCGACGCCGCCGCCGCGTCGCTCGCCCGCCTCGTCCGCCGCTTCGAGGACGTCGCGCGGGCGGGCGGCACCGGCCGGGCCGTCGCCGAGACGGCGCGGGCCGCGGTGGGGCGCGCCAAGCTCGTGGCTCGGGCCGCGCGACACTTTGTGAGCGACCACGACGATCCGCTGTTTCGCAACGGGCTCCTGGCCCTCGTCAGCCCGCTGGAGAGCTGCACGGCGCTCTTCGCTTTCGAGGTCAACCGGCACCTGCGGGCCGCCGAGAGCGGGGGTGGCGGAGAGCGCGGGGACGGTGGCGACGGAGGCCTCGCGGCCTCGAACGAGTGCCTCGCGGCGGCGTCCGTCTTGCTGGAGAGGTCCCAGCAGCTGGTCGCCCACGCCGGCCGGGTCAGAGAGGGTCTGTCCGGGTCCGCTTGCCATCCGGATCTGCTCAGCCCGCTCCGGGAGAACCTGCGCAACGAGGGGCTGGACGAGCTCACCGACATCCCGGACGTGGTGGACGTCGCAAGGAGGAGGACAGCGGCGAGCGTGACGAACGACAAATCGACTCGCGGGGAATCGCCTGCCGCCTTGCGTGCCCGCGATGCGGAACGAGACGAGCGTGCGTGCCGCGGGGTGGCTGCTGCCGGTGACGTCCGCGAGGATGAGTTCCAAGCAACTCGAAGCCGAGCGGAGGACCTGTCCTTGCTGCCAGCGTTTTTGGCAGTCGTCCGCACGGCCGAAAGCGGCCGCTCGGACGACGCGATGAAAGGCTCGGAGAGGCGCGTGCTTGCGCTGGTGGACGGCTACGCGGAGGCCGTCGCAAAGGCCAGGTGCGGCGACCCCCGACGCGGCGAGGAGCCCGCGTGGAGGGAAATCGACGGCCGAATCTCCAAGCTGCGGGAGATGACGTCGAGGCTGCTGGAGGAGACGGGCCGGAGCCGCGACGCCGAGCGGGGCGACGCGCGCGGCGACGCGTCCGTGTCGCTCGCCGTGCAGTGCAGCGACGGCGCCCGCGAGCTGCGGGAGCTGCTGTCGCGCCGTCTGCGCCCGTGGCTGCGCCTCGCCCTGGAGGCGGCCGACGCGGGGGAGACCGCGGACGGGGCGAGCCCGACGGCCGCCGTTCGAGACGTGGAGGCCTCCCTCGCCGCGTCCGCCGCGCTCCTGCGGAAGGGCGGCGGCGAGCGGCCGGAGGAGGGCCGCGCGGGCGAGACGGAGCGGCGGGCGACGCTCCCGAGCCCGGAGCCAAACCTGGAGCGAGCGATGCTCGCCGTCGAAGAAGCCACGAGGAGCCTCTTTGAGCGCGGCGGCGGCGGCGGAGCGGAAAGCGGCTCCGGCGACGCAGACGAGCGGCGCGAGGCGACGGCCGGGAGGTGTCTGGTGTGGGCCGCGTGCGTGGCGGCGGCGCTCGGCGCGCTGCGGCGCCGCGTCCGCGCCGCCCCGGGGCTGACGGGCGGCGTCGCGAGGGCCGTGCGAGACGGAGACCGTCCCGCGGTGGGCGCGGAGACGCGGGCGCTCCTGGAGAGGTGCGAGCGCTTGAAGGAAACCGCTGGGCTGGTGGCGCGCGCCCAAACAACGGCAAGGAGCGACGACGGTCTCCACGGCCTCGCGCGGCTCACGCGTGACGAGCTGGCACTCGCGAGCAGCCTGGGCGACTCGGCGTGCGGGCTGGCCGGCGAGTTGGCGCAGTCGGCGGGGTTGTCGCTCGCCCGCGCCACGTCGCCCGGCGGGTGGGGAACGGCCCGGCTGGCGGCCCGCGTGGAGCTGCTGAGCACCGAGGTGGAGGCCAGGGCCCACATCCTGTCCGCTCTCGTCGACCGGGCGACGGCATCTCCCGCGAAGGCCCTCCTAGTGAAACTCGGCCTCGACGGCGAGGAGCGGAGGGAGGACGCCGAGGTTAGCGGCGCCCGGCTGGAGGAGCACCTGTCCCAAGCGGAGACCGCGGCGAGAGCGGCGACCGCCGGGTGGCCGAGCGCCGGCAACCTCAGGGCGGCCGTGGAGTCGGCGTGCCGCAGCTTGCGCTGGTCGGCCGCGCAGATAAATCTGACGCTCGCGGCACGGTGCCGGGCCCAGGACGGGTTGTCGTCGGCGGATGACGGCGCCCGGTCGGCGGCGGCGGCGTGGTGCGCGGCCGCCGCCTGCATCGCCGCCGCTCTCTCCGCGCACCTCGGCCCCGAATCCCCCGCCGCCCGCGAAATCGCCCTTCACCTGCGTCTGGAGCCCGTGCAGGAGAACACGTCGGCGCCAGAGAAGGTCAAAGGGGTGGAGGAGGAGGAAGACGTGGACGAGGAGGAGAACGGGGACGAGGTGGAGAATGACGAGGAGGAGGAGACCCAAACCGGGGTTCTACCCGTGTCGGCGTCGGGCACGGCCAAGGAGGAGACGCTGCCGTGGAGCGGCGTGTCCGAGTCGCCCGCTGCGGCCGCGAGGAGGGCGTTCTTCGCCGAGATGCGGCAGGCGGGGAGGGCCGGCCGGGCGGCGGAGGAGTCGGAACCCGCAGCCGTCGATCGTCCCGGCGACCCGGAGGCGCCGCTTCTCCACGCCGGGAAAGCGGCGTCTGTCTGCGGCGGAGATGCGGCGCCGCCGCCGTCACCGCTGCCGCCGCCCAACACGCACGTGAGGCATCCACCAGCGGTCCCCTTGCACGATACATTTTTCACGTATTAGCTTGTAGTTGTCGCCAGCATTTTATCCTGATTTGTGTCATCGGTTTCACGTCGCAAGACGAAGGACCGTTTCAGGTCTCGCGCAGAGCGCTGCAATAATTCGGTTCAGTTTACTAAATGGATAAAAGCATCCCCGTTCCCACGGTGTTTTTGTTACACTACTTCACCACGCCGGTTCGCGCGGGCTGGTGATGTCCGGTGACCATCCAGGACCAGGTCAAATGCTACTCACCACTGATGATAGCCATGATGGAGATTCGAACTCGGCCTGCCAAGCTCACAGCACAGCATGTGAATCACTGTGCCATCGTGCCCTACCCGTTACCATATATACACCTGTGTAATAATATGTGTGGTCGTGTTGCTACATGACACGTGTAGGCTTCCGTAGTAGCACAAACTAGTGTGTAACCCGCTAGCTGTGTCAGTAGCTCTCTAACTCTTTCACACCTTAGTCCACCCAGCCTCACAACCTCCACCTCAACCCCGACCCATTCATCGATTGAGGACAATGGTTCTTAATGTCCTCATCTTAAGTCCAACTCTTGTCCAGGAATGTTTAGTCGATTAGTGTAGTTTTGCGCTAATATTATTTTGGTGTGATGATAATTACCTCTTCCAAGTTGTATATCTGGCCAGCGTGGAAGAGTAGGCCAAAGTAGCCTATAAATAGATGCTCTCTAGAGCTTCCTCTGGTGAAGGTCCTTCAGTTGGCAGTGGCGTGATCCATTTATAGACACCCCACTCAAAGAATCGAGGTAAATTATGGAGAAACCCGATCCGTGAATTTGCATCCAAAGCTAGCACCTTTATTATCTGTTGCTCTGTAAAGGGAAGGAGTCATCTGCTTTCACAACATTCAATCACCCGTTGAGAAATGAATGATGTGTCATTACAAATAGTGGGGTGTCTATGAGTGGATCACCCTGTGTTATTAGCTATAACGGTACAATATAATTCCATATAAATAATTGAAAGGCGTCAAGCCAGTCATGCTGTGGCACTTTTACTAACGGTGGTAGCTTAGATACAGGATCACCTTGTCCCGAGGACATGCTGGTAACGCATTGCGTTTATGGAATCACGTTCGCGTTAGAGATACAAATATGACTCTGAAGCTGGAGTGTTGGAGTTGCCGATGACCAGAGTTTTAAGAACCATTGAAATCACCACCGGCTTTTCTCAACCTGAAGTCCTTTAGGCTCTCCATGGCCCACCTTTCCACGTCTCCCAGTCTTACTATTTAATTTCGAAATCAGGTAATATGTGTAAATTCTCAAACGAGTTTTTTCGTGTATTGTCCGGCATGGTGTCCGACGTTTCGCTCCACATGCTTGGAGCTTCTTAAGGAACCGAATTCAGTTCATGTGCCGGGAGCGAACCATCGCAACTGAACTATTTCGTTCATAAAGCATCTCCCAGCACGTGGAGTGAAACGAGGGGCGTGTGCCAAACAACACGCGGCACCAGAACGCGTCGCAGAGATGTCCAGCACAACCGCGAAAACCTAGACAAAATACTACTTACTATGCACTTGAATCTGGCATTGGTTAAGACTGGAAAAGTATAATGTGGTGGGTCTCAATGAACTTCACTTGATAAAGCCTGGTTTACCCTACAATAATAATACTGCTCCATGCATTCATTCTATTCTTCTTCTTCTTCACAAAGGCAACTAACATGCTGACTTGTACACACGGGAGTGAGGATCCCATTTATTTAACGTAACATATGTTGACATCATTGTTATTAGAATGAACTTTGTAAATTGCTTAACAAATGGTGTTAGCGTTACAGCTTGTATGGGCAAGTGCTGTTAGAGAAACAAGCCAAGAAGCTACCCACCACTGATAATCTGCGTGGCCGAGAATCGAACCCGGCTTGCTGACATTGTAGCAGTGTACGCAAACCCCCGTGCCTCACCTCCTGAGCCATACCGCTGCTACCATCACTGCCTGCCACCTGCTTCTTATCCTGAACCTTTACTGCCGCGTGCCATGCTTTCCCCGCCACCTCCATGGCCGCCGCCACCCTCGCTCCTGGGCGCGCTCGCTTGTCGTGCCACCGCACCGGCCCGTCCGGTTCCCACCGCCCGACAGGTGGGACGCGCGGAGCCTCGGCCGTGTGCTCTCGCCCCGTGGCACGGCGGACCCGTGCCGGACGTGGCACGCGTGGCGCAGGACATGGCCTCCCGTGTGCAGGACATGGCGCTGTTCCTGCGGCGCAAGGGCCCCATCAAGGTGACCGAGCAAGACGTCGCCACCACCGTCACCACCGCCACCACCGCCATCTCCAGCACAGCAACCGCTACTGGCCATTGCGACCACCGCTACCACCATATCCAACACCTCCGTCACCGCCATTCCCTCTATCTCCATGACCACCACCACCATCCACCCCCACCGCGACCACGAGTTTCGCCATATCCAACACCTAAGCCACCACCATCTATCTCCACGTCGTCTTCCAACTCCCAACACCAACAAGAACCGCCGTTCGCCACTAAGTGGTGGTGACGTCACCACGGTGCCTGTGCCAGGCCAGGTGCACCTTGAAGCCACCAACACCACCACCACCTCCACCACCTCCACCACCTCCACCACTACAGACATTCAAGTCCATTCGTCATTGTAGGATCCCACTTACCAAAGTAACTCTGCTTTAAATCGTGTTGCCGATTTGCTGTTGTTGTTGGCAACAGAGCCGCGAGGGGCTGATAGCGTGCGCCCGCTCGCTGGCCGTGGACGCCCGCACGCTCGAGAGGTTTGGGCGCTCGCTGGCGGGGCTGTGCGCCGAGGAGCGCTGCTCCCGCGAGCTGCTCTCTCACTCGCAGCGCGTCCTGGCCGCCGCCACGCAGATCACCATCCTCGCCAGGTGCAAGCTGTAAGGGTCCTGGGACGATTGCATTCGGCGGATTCATCAGTCATTATCGGTCACACACTTAATCCGGTACGGGGTCGCGTGGGGCCAGAGCCTATCTCTGCGGCCACATGCGCAAGGCAGGGCTATACCCAGGATAGGACGCCAGTCCATCACAGGGCGCCAGGGGACAATATAGTCAGCAGGTGAATTAGCCTAGGTGCCAATTTTGCGTGCTTGTTGCGTCGCAAAAATCTTGTATCAATCTTGCAAAGCTCACTGCGTATTTTTCTGCCGTAATACCGGACATCCATCTAACCGCAGCCACAAGCGGCAAACCGTGCCGCCGGCTATCACGGCACCACCCGTAGCCTCCTCCCGCCGCCACTCACCGTCGTGACGCCGCCGCCGCGTGTGTTTCGCCGGCGCAGGGTGAAGGAGACGGTGCCGCGGGACCGCGCGGCGGACGAGGCGCTGGTGCACAACGCGCGCACGCTGGCGGAGCAGGCGGCGCACGTGCTGCGGGCGGCCGAGGCGGCGAGCGTCACGGTGGGGAGCGCGCACCGCCTCGCCGCACTCGACCCCCGGCGGCCTCACTCGCCTAGCTTCTTCATTCATTCTCGGTCGCCGCTCAATCCTGTCCGGGGTCGCGGCGAGCCGGAGCCCATCCCGGCAGACGCGGTGCAAGGCAGGGTAAAAGGGGTAATTTGGTCAGCGGGCCAATTAATCCAAGCGGCAGTGTGTCTTCGGACTGTGGGTAGACACCAGGAGTATCCCGCTAAAACCTATACGGACACGGGGAGAATATGTAAAATCCACACAGAAAGCACCCAAGCCGAGAATCAAACCCAGGACCTTAAATTGAAAAATAGTACCCGATTTAGAAGACACACCACCAACTCTTGCTTCAAAATAGGGCACAAAGACCCTCCGTATAGCCTTGATAGACTTTTTTGGGGGGAAAGCGCCGTTAGCGAGCAGCTATCAAAGCCAGCACGGCGCACACAAGCGGGTGCGGTTGCCAGAATCTCATCCCGCGCACGCACATGCACACGCAGGGCCTACGGGACGCTCCACCAGGAACTCCGGAGGCAGAGGCCACGGCGCTGGTGTCTCGCTGGCGGGAGAGGCTGCGGCAGCATCGTCGTCTGCAGGCGTTGTCCGGGCCGGGAGACGTGGACAGCAGCCTGGGTCTGCGCAGGGCCCCCGAGCCCGGTTCGGAGCCCAGCCTGGTTCGGGGCTTCCTGCCCACGTCGCTGCCCCACCAAGCGTGGGCGGCACTCGTCTGCCGAGACTGAACTCAAAACACATGGCACGGGTAAAACGTTTAATGTCGTTGAAATACCGAGGTTAGTTCGTGGAGGGTTTGGTGGGTGCCCCGCTACATCCATTATCTTAACAAAACTCAGTTTTCCCCATGAAGACTACATTTGGTCGATTTACAGCTTGTAATGTTACCTGAGACTCCATCCAACTCTACAATAACTGTAGAATACAGTACAGTATTAACGTAGTGCTTCGTGGTGTGATATGTCTACACAATGCCAAGACCTCGCAGCTAACGGGCCAGCCGTACTGCACTCGCTGTGCCAGTTTTGACTCTCAAGGGTGTGATTTGCAACTTGTACGAGTTCCCACCACCACCACCCCCAAAGCCCTGACATATATAGATATATAGGATGCCTGAACGCTGTAATCAATTGCCAGTCTTTCAAATACACACCCATGGCGCTTTATTTTATTTTTACACCATTGTAATTGAGTACTATTTAATGTCTGCAGCACATGTTTCACGGTTGTACTGTATACCTCTGATGTAATTTGGGACGTACCCCATATTGTTTGGCATATCAGACTGCATTCAGTGCTGGGAGCTACTTCAGAAAATTGTATTCAGAATTGAAGACGGAATTTATTTCTTGCAGAAGCTCCCATCGGCAGACCAAATTCGTGTTTGTCAAGGTTCTCCAAAGACTGGATGCCACTGTGATGGGATTAGCTGGAGTGGAATTTAGAAACTGAACAAAACACACAAAACCAGCAACACGCCTGCTGCGCGCTCCCTCCAACGCTTTGTAACATAAATCAACGCCAGGCGTAGCAGCGAGCATCTTTTATTGTGTCGTTTAATTTTTAAACACCAAATTAAAACCAGTCCCGCTAACAAAAAAAATAGTTTTCACACCAACATTTTCATAAAAAACAGGTCACATCCAGGTGTAAAGTAGAAGACCGTTACAAGCAGAACGCGGCCGGCTCTCATTCATATTTACTCGGCCCCAAGTGCAACCGCGCACACAACTCTCAGTCAACACGTTAACACTTCGTATTTCATTCACCGCAATGCCAATTGGCAAATAAACTTACTTTGCTAATGTACAAACTGGGTTTTCTTTCAGAAAGTATACGTTATTATGCATATATACTACTTTGACTATTTTAATTAACGGTAACAGTAATAAAAAGACACTTGCACATATATGCACGAACAGCTGTCAACTCAATGAAAGGTGAATCCTGCTCAGCGCTCCGAGCTGAGCTATTTGGGCTCCAGTGACCTCATCCCTATCATAATGTTTGACATTTCACATTCCCCAGTGTTTTTCAAATTGGTGAAGCATTTATGCAACCACTGAAGGCACCCGTTGACTGGTCAGTAAGGATATCAGCACTATGTTTGGGGGTGGGTGAGGTCTGGATCTTGAGGAGCCATGATTTAAGCACTGCAACAGCTAAAAGCATTACTCCGCATTCGTCTTACTCGCCAAACAATACTTTTGAAAACGTCAGTTACAACCAACATCAATAACAAAACACACTTTTCCAAACATTACTGCCTCCCTGTTTCTCTTTTCACAGTTTCAAATCATGATTTTTGTGAATTGCAGTTCATGTTCATTTCCGACATAATAAAGAGATCAAAATAATGATGCAGCACAGCTAGGTGTTAAAGTGTGGGCCAGATGAAAGAGCACCCCTTTTGAACTGGAACATCTGAGCCAAGCCAGCCCTACGAGTATGGATTGTTTTGTATGCAGAGCCGGAACCAAACCGTGCTACAGTTGAATCACAAAGACATCCGAAAATTCTCGGGGCCAGGCAGGGCCAGGGTGAGGACTAAAGATGTGTTGGCTGTGTCTGACATTAGTACAACTCTAACACAGCATCACCCACATGCGTCTTGAATCGTTGTGCATGATGTCAATCAATGTAGCAAGCGAGTTTTCTTCTACAGTGCAAAAACAAGCTGGGTTGACACGGCCTCGACACGGCTTGGTTGTACAGAGGGGGGCTAGCGGTGATGAGGCAGTTGCAATTGTTTTTTTTATAATTTCCTGTCCCTGCCGTTGTAAAAAAAATATTCTACAAAAAGGACGACATGGGGGGGTAAAGGCCGACGATGCAAAAGAGATTTGTTTTGGGTCGTGAGATTCTGCCGAAGCCCAGTCGGGGGATGTCTGCTCACTTCACGAACGCCTCCTTGGGAATATGGCCTGCAGTCTGATGACACGAACGACAGATGGCGACGGTCGTTGTTGGAGATCCAAACCGGAGAAGGAGCCATGGCCAGAACCGGAGCAATGCCCGGGATAGGCGGTGTGGGAGAGAGGCAGGGGCGAAATGAAAAAGGAGACGAGCAGTATTGTTAGTGACGCTCGTCAAACACAAACGCATCGGTCCGTTTGCAATCCGGCGTGTCGCTCAGCGATGGAGGTGGAACGGTACTTACGTTAAGTTGAGTGAAGATTTGCGCCGACCGCTCGAAATCCCAGCTGTGCTGCTGGAGGCACCTGTGGGTAAACGCACACAAGCACAGCGTCAATGCCGCATATCCATGGACCAGTTTGCAAACCGGGCACTGGCTCTAATTCCCATGCTGTGAAGAGGGAGGGGGGCCCATGCAGTCTCATAAACTGCCACTTGGTTTGCTTTCCAATGAGAGCCATAGACTCTGAGGTGGGATTACAGCACAAGATCAAAGCAGAAGAGAAGCACTATTAAGTCGCCCCTCGCTGAGCTAAAGCTGATGGCCGTGTTAAAAAAAACCGGAAACGGGCAGAAATGTACAAAAATATTAGACGTTAGCTTGGGATGCTGCAAGCTAACGTGAGCGTACCGTAAACCTCATTAAATATTAACTTTATTTTACTTCCGTCTGCCTCCGACTGCAGAGAAAAGGGGACGGCAAGAAGCGGCAGTCTGTGTGGAATGAGCTTGAGGAAGAAACGAGCGGTGGCGCTGGGCGGTGCCCGAATGTTGTAGAAACCCGCAATAAACCGCATCGCGTGAGACCCGCGTGCGTGTCGCGAGGTTCCCGCACGCGCTCTCCCCACCCACCTCTGCGACCACTCCACGTTCATGCCGGATTGCGCAGAAAACGCCTGCAGCATCTCCTGCTGCAGCGGCGTGAGCGTGGGCACGGGGCTGCTGGATGGAGTGGGCGCCGGCATGACGAACGCGCGACGGATCTCCTCCGTGCTCGCGTTGCGCACGAACAGCTGGTCGTTAACGATGCACAGCCTAACGCAGCCACGACGGCGGGTACGGGGGAAACGCGGACAGGTTAATGCGGTTTTAACAGACAACCGACCAGCGAATCGGCTCAGAGTCTCCAACCCCACGCAATATAGACTCCGTCTCCAAAGTACCGCTCATTTTCAAGAGGAACTCATCGGGGGTTGGTGCAGGAAGGGAAACTCTATTTATAGTCGTTTCCATTATCCCTGGAGTCCTTTGTATTTGTGCCCCCCATGGAGTACGCTGTGGAAACGGCCAACCTTTACAGACACTCGCTAAAAAGCACTTTCCCTAACAGCCTACACACGGAGGGGGGGAAAATCTGTCTGTGTCTTATATGCGAGGTGCGAATTGCATGTGTGAGGTGTGCGCTTATGTGCGAGGGGAGTGTGTACCGGGTGACGGGTGTGCGCGTGACGCCACGGTGCTGACGACTCACCCGCCGTCGGTGGCCGGCACAGCGAGGAACACCCGCGAGAAGGCCCTCACAGACTCCCGGCATTTGCCCTCGGCTGAGCGTCCGCATTCAGAGAAAGAAAGGTGACCAGGTGGATTAGAAAAAAATATGTACGAAGGTGAACGACGTCATTCGCACTGTTGACAAAAGCAGCGGATGGGGCAGGAAGGATGGCCGATGGTGAAAAACGCTGACGGAGGGGCAGCCAGGGGTGGAACGCATCACACAAAATGTCAGCCGAGCAGATGGGAGCGATGAAATCAGCTCGTGTGTAGGTGCTATGTGGCGTCACATCGTAGCATTGTGAGAGATGGCGACGGCTTTAGGAGGCGTTCATCCAGCAGTGGCTGCTGCTGCTGATGACAATAATGGGCATTTACACAAGGGACGGGCATAAGATAACCGCGTTGCTAGCAGATACCACCGCAGCACAAGACCAATTACAATGCCGCCGAGGGTTTGTAGGGAAAGTAAACGCGAATGCACCCGGTGTAGATTAATCACCATTGCACTAATATAATGCTGCTAGTGCTGGTAATGAAGCTGATGATGATTATGATGCTGACAAATGTGACTAAAGCAGGCACTCACTCTCTTTGAAGAAGCCGTTAACTGTGAAGCTCAGCAAGGATGCCTGTAAAACAGGAGTCACAAGTCAACACGACTGCCCTCTTACTCAGCAGCAAACCAAGAAGTGGAATCTGCAGGATTAGAGGGATAGATAGGGTCCAGCCCAGTTTTAGTGTTGGGTCTAGCGTTGGTGTTAACATCAGTGCTAGGGTTAGCATTGGGGCAAGCTTAGAACTACGGTCTAAGGATAAGGGGATTGTTGGGTTAAGCTAAGAGTTTGGGATGAGGGGCTATTTGTGGTTGCGGCCAGTGTTGGGTTACACCTGGGGTGCTACAGCTAACAGTAATTTAGGTTCAAAATAAAAGCAAACTAAAGTGTTAGGATGTCGATGCAGAAATAACAGTAGACTTGGCAACGAGTTAATCTCTGGGTATTAACAAGGGTTTTTTTTATTTTTATAAAAGTTGCTCAGCTGACCAAATGCAAGCTGACGTCGATGACGAAGGACGGCAAGTCGTGCTGCGTGTGCGGCAGCTCGTTGAGAAACGCCACCACGTTCAGCCGCGTGTGTTTCAACAGCTTCTGGCGCATGACTGCGGGACGAGAGGGGGCCGGGCGACAAAGCGACATAAATCGGCGACGCCCGGCGACACAAGTGGGTCTTGCGGGCCCCCTACGCCAGCCTGCCATGGGGGGGGGTGGGCGCGAACACATTAGCACGCTCGTAAACAGCCACTCACGTGGATCTTTCAGTCTCTTGATATTCCGGCTCTCTTTGAAGTACTCTCCCAGGCTGCTCCTGTCGGTGCAAATGTTGATACGGAATGTTAGGCAACTGACTGGCTTGCACTGGCATTCACAAGCGTGTTTCACTTGCCATGCACACGGATAGATTTTTTTTTCTTCTTCTGGTATCAAGATATTTTTTCCAGAAGCCAATATGTATTATGCATTTAAAAAGTCAGACTTTACTTTGAAAGTTTAAAGTGAAGGGAATCCTCGTTCATGCCAAGAAGTGCTCATACTGATCGTGGGCAAGCAAAGGATCTCGTTGTCTGCGGCATACAACGACACATCTGTTTGTGCCAGTCTTGCCGTCCAGTGTGTACGTATTTTTGCTCCGAGGCAGCAACTCACTTTGAGGGGTTCTGAGGGCTGTGTGGGATGGTGATGGAGCAACAGGCCGTGTCGTGATAGGCGTTGAGTAGATTCTGGCGGTTTGCCGAATCATATACGGTGAAGTACCTGCCAACGACAGCACGCACGCACGCCAGTCATGTAACAATACAGAGATTCAATAACTGAAATCAATTCTTATGCTCACAATACATGTATCGGATTGAAACAATGCAACGCTGGGATACCAATACGTGCATGCGTATGTGATGTCCAAGAAGGACCCTTACTGCGTGAGGAATCGCAGGATGAGGGCCTTGATTTCGTCGTTGGGGAAATAACCCTCCCTGGTGGGCGGCAGTGTCGTGGGCGCCTCCAAGTCAAACGCGATCGGCGGCGGAAGTTCCTGGCCATCCTGATGGCAACGACGGTGAAAACAACGATTAAGAATATGAGGGTGGTGATGATGAAATCAGTTGTGACAATGTTAATGATTGTGATGGTAACTATGAGGATGACATTTATGTGATGGCGAGAACAGTAGTAATTAATGACGATTGTGATGATGTGGGGATTATGATTGCGATCAAAATGTGTTGAAATTGATGATTGTGGTGATGGTTGATTTATTAATGAAGATAGTGGTAGTGACAACGGTGGTGGAAATCAATTACAGTTAGAAGTGTCAATGATGATGGCAATGGCGGTGATGATGATCGTCAGTTGGGCAAAAACAAATCTTCAACAGGTGCCAATGCGCTTGTGTGTATATGGGTATCATCGTTAAATATCACAGGTAACAATTGACCAATATCTTCAGAGAACTTTGCTGAGCGTTTTAACTAGTGCCCTTTAACCAAACACGTTACCGATTAATTTGCAGTGAGGTGAAGCTTGAGGGCCAACGTGAGGCACATAACTCACCAGCTTCATAAGCTTGGGGAATCGCTGTCGCACGGCGCTGTCGACACACACACATACATGCAGTCAGAGATGGGACACGAGCACATGGCAGTGGCGCTCACTGGCACTGTGCCATTGACCCTAACAGGCCCGCCAAGCCGCCCCTCTACCCATGGCATCAATGTCTCACATTTTGCCCTCCGCCTGACAGGTTACACCCAAGTCTTGCAGCTTGTCATTACTGCAGCAAATTTCCTTCCAGTGTGATTAAAGAAAACGCAAACTAAATTAAGGAAAACACTTTACAAGAGGTTAACGCTTCTTATTCAGCAGCGCATTGGAAACCATACACTAGTTTATATCATTTTCTTTAATACCACTGAACGGAAATTTGCATGAAGCAAGGACAGTATAAGTTATAAAAGACCGATATGACCATCATAAATGTTGTCCACCTTTTCGTACCCACACCTGAGTCACTAACTGCCACCAGATTACGTTAAGACTTTGCGCACTACCCAAGCCTTGCTGCCTCCTGTCTTGCAAATGCAATAGTTAAGTGCGACAGTGACCTGGGTTGTAATCACTGGTCGCTGCAGATGGACCATGGCGATTGAATCGTGAGCATGATTTCGTGTGTACGGTGACACTTTTCAATCGAATGGCTATTAACGACAAAAAGCAGCAAGTGTGAAGCGAGACCCCTTACTTCACGGGTTGATAAATGATCGTTTCTGCTTCGCCTGTGGAGACCAGTATATCGCGACCATGGCTCGGTATGCTCTACCCGTACCACCGTACTCACCGCTGCCAGTCACCAGTCACGACAAAGGATTCCTACAACCACTCACACTTCAACTGAAAAACATGACACGAGATGGCCGTGCAGCCAGGCAGGGTGGGTGGGCGCCATTCCGTGAACTGCGGCACCCATGCCATTTCCTGCTCGTCTCCGGTAGGGGTTGCAGTGATGCGGGGGCCAGGGAACGGTAAGCGGGGGTAAAAACTGTGGGACGATACACTGCACTCTGCCACCCTCAACGGTCACAGTAGCAAAGCAGGTGAAGGACCAAGACGGCGCTGAATCTGCAATTGAAAGGAGCTGCAGCGAAGGTCACACCCCCGATCAACGAATAAAACAAGAGCAACGTGGAAGATGGAAAGAAAAGGGACAATCGCGCTTCCAGCCAGGACAACAGGGAATAGGACATGTCGCTTAATTCATGAGCATTTCTGCTGTCCGCTGTGAATTTTAATCACCCGTGGCATGCAAATACCATAAAAAAGTCACTGATTTGCTAGAGAAGGCATTAGCCTCCTTAATGAAGCCTAACCCGACTATGGTGCTGCTGCAGGCTCTGCTATGCTGGGGGGAAGAGTGGGGCCGGCCCAGTTTCCCGGCAACATTTCGTCGCCATGGTTCCGTTGTTGTAACAGCGCCGGTGGCGGCAGTGGTCAGGTGGCGGTGGTGGGGTCACTGTCGGTCATTTTCACAATCACAGCAGCCGCGCCTCTCCACACCGAACGGGGCTCGGCCATCTGTGGCCCCCGGCCCAGGCCACCCCTGCTGCACCCCTCCGCCCTCCATTGCATCGTGGGTACCTAGTGTAGCGGCAAGCGCCCCTCAGGTGGCAACGCCGGCCCCAAACCCAGCAGATGAATGTGCAGAGGCGCCTGCGGACGATGTTCGGCGACGAGTGGTGGCGCCAATGACGGCCGTGCGATGATGGCGGTGAAGATGAAAGCGCCGAGTGGAAGGGGGCAGACGCGTGACGGCGACAGATGGGGGTGAACGGTGCCGACGGTGACGATGGTGACGATGGTGCGGCACTGCCGCCCGTAAGCGGGAGCCTTGCAGCGGAGGGGGCAGCAAGGGCAGGGTCGTTGCACGGCCGCGCCTGTCTTAGGTCGTCCCTCGCCATGAGGGATCTTACCCGTCCTCGGCTAACAGGCCTTCCTCAACGACCCTGTGTGATTGCGGCAGCCGGGCCAGCACGAGCACACGGCATGCGCCAACGGGGAGGTGGGGGCGGGGAGGGGGGCGGCTTCCTTCAGGACTTCTTCTCAAGTTTTTATTTTCCACCGTCGTCTCCTCTCCCTTGATTGCCAGGGCTCACCAGGCAAGTGTTGTTGCTGCTATAGAGACAGGCTGACCCTCCCGGGACCTTCCCGGCAACGTTTGAAACAAATGAGCCACAGCAATGGCCACTTTCATTGGCTCCCATCTCTCTGTGCCAGCCTGGTTGCATGCTTTTCCTTCCCACTGCTGGTATTCTTCACTTATTTGTCTATTATAATAATGGTGAGAATGTTTTAAAATTATAATGAGCGGAGGAGCACTCGCTCTCAAAGCGAGAAAACGACTCGGAAGCGCGGTAATAAAGAACGACTTCTTCTATAGGTTTTCCTTTAATTATTAAAGACATAAAAAATCCTTCCATCCTGTTGCCTTGGCTGAAAGTATCGAGTGCACATCATGAAATGGAGAATGAGATGGATGTCAGAAGAAACTGAGAAGAGGTAGACTTTGTGAGGGAAACGAAAGATGAAAGAATTGAAGGTACAAAACTTTAATAGAATTGGAGAGGTCGCAGATGTGAAAATGTCCTCAGGCCTCACAGCTTCACCTGTCGGCGTGAATGAAACCAATGTTACCAGCGTTACTCATGAGAGAAGGGAGGTCCAATCACAACACCAAGACCAGAAAACAGAGGGTGGCGGTATGGACAAACCACGCAACATGCTCACAAACAGTCGGCAGTGAGGATGTAAAAATCCTGACAAGACTGCTCGCAAACCAGCAAAGGAAACTCACTGTAATATGTTGCAAACAGGTTAACGTTGGTGACTTTTGGAAAATACTAAACACAGCGAGCGATAATGCATGCATCCTTCGAAACGACTACTTAAGTGTTTGATTTGAAGAGAGTACGCAGCTGTAGAATGCTCAGTGTGTCTGAGGGGTGAGGTAAATACGTCTGACGTGCAGAAGCCTTTGAGCCTATTACGGTATTCGGTTTGCAGGTGGAGGCCCAAGTATGTGACAATGAGATGACGGAGTTAGTTCGTTTTAGGGTAAAAACTGGTGCGCATTTTGACTAGATACGCAAACTGCTCCTTTCCAAAACTTTTTATAAACAATTCAAATTTTCACAATCCATTCTACGACTCAGGGTGACAAGCATTAGTACGTTGTACTAATTTGTTTTCCCATTTCTACACGAAGCACACAACTCTTTGATATCTGTGTGCGGCGAGAGCGACTACCAGCTGACAAGTGTGCGGGCGCACGGGGCCGTGGGCGAACGGGCGAGCGAGCGGCCAAGTGACAACACATGACCCGCGGATCACAGGAGTGGCACGGGGATACGGTACCTGATGTAGGCCGATTGGTCACGGAAGGAGTCGCACAGAGTGTTGCCAGTCAGCCACAGCTCCTCCAGCTTGAACCCCTTGATCCGGTCCAGGTCACGCTCTGACTTTAGCTACACAACACGGCGGACACCACATCCATACCATTTGAATGGCCGCACCTTACAGCGACTTACCAGCTTAACAAGTTAGATCTTTGCAACATGCGTTTGTCTTTCAAAGCAGTTAAGTTGCAGTACGAAAACCGACGGGTAGATGTGAGAGGAAAATGTGCTCGTATATTTTCAAACAGTTTGTTGTGCTGTGGTTTGGGTCTCCGACTTTTGAGCAAACCTTTGATAAACGCCAGTGCCTTTAAGCATGACAATAATGACTCGCCTAGTTGACAAAGACACAGGTCAGACCAACGTGACCCGATTGCTTAAGTGGCGGTGAAGCACGCACCTCGTTTCTGGAGAGGTTCAAAGTCTTGAGCGCCGGCGTGTGCTGCGCCAATTCGGCAAGGTCATCCAACCGATACAGGCGGTTGTTGCTTAAGTTGAGGGACGTAATCTGCAAGAGTGGCGGGCGAGGGGGGCATAGCATGTATACACACAGACGTTCGTCAACGTGAACTGAACGTGCATCACACTAGAATGGGCTCCAACGGCATTGCCGCAAGACAACATTTCAGACTTTTTCAGGAGTTTGGTTTGGTTTCTAGTTAGTGATGATCGCTGGTTAGTGATGATCACTGGGTACAATGTGGGCTATAATGATAGCAACGCACATGGAAGCAAAGCTGGTTATTGACTGGTTAGTACTCCTAAGCTGAACTGAAAGTGTAAAAATCCTAATACAGGACCTTCATAAAAAAGCCTCAACTCGGCGAGGGTATACTGGACAAACAAAAGGCATTATTATTATTTCCAGGACGACACAATCCTAAAAAATAATATATGGTTGTGTATACTGTACATATGAAGGCTGTCTTCAGGGCTGTCTAAAACCTACCTATTCCTAATTGAGTCTTTGTTTCACAATGCTAAGTGTCAATGAAAAACATTTTTATATAATCCGACAGGCTGACGAGAGACCGTACCGTGGGGATGTTCTCGCTGATGATCTTGGTCACCGCATCCATGCTGTTCTTGCGGTTCATGACCAAGTCGACGCCTCGGGCCTGCAGCTCTGGGAGGACAGCACACGCGACATCGCGAGTGAGGACCACGTGGAAAGTAGGCACAACAATTCAGCAAACCGTGAACTCGTGATACGAAAACTGGACTGCACGACAGAGAATTATCGTACAATTTACGCAAACGGCATTCAATTATTACTTTTATGTTAACGGAACGAACGAGATAGAACTATATAAGTGCATCAGGGGACGCTGTAAACCACTAAATGCCTTGTGAGGATTAAAGCAATATGTATTTCTTAAAATAATATTATACATAATTTCTGTTCGAGTTACCGTCATCGTTTCTTATTCCATTCAAGTCCAGGGCTTGTTCGGCAGGGTCAAACCTTCGGCTTAAACATTCCTAGACAGGACACATGCATGTGCACACAGAGCATCCCATTTTAGTGGTCTGCAGGAACGAAGATTGTTAACGAGAACCAATTACAGCAAATTCCATTATACAAACACGTGCAAGCACACAATGCATGTTTGGGGTTAATAACACTCATAGCCAGCTGCCTTTGCCATTCCAAATTCTAATGTTGTGTACACAAGAGCACTAGATGTTCATTTAAGGTCAAGTTGCCCAAAATCGCATGTTAATTACTACATGAGTGTGATCATAGTTGCCAGGACCACAGTGCAGTGTGTTCACTCAACCAACTACACCAAAGACAATGATTCCGATTTAAAATGTTGGACTGTGGGGGAAAGTGCTATTAACGAGTGCCCATTACAGCCGGTGTTACTTACAAGAGCAGAAAGTGGCCAATACTATACCCAGCTGCGCTTTGTCTACCCAGTGCTGATATTTACACACCTCAACACGCATTCATTTAAGGCTGCATGGAACTAAGGCATGTTTAGGACAGGCTCAGATTAAACCACCACTTGCTATAGATGTTGCTCACAGTTAAAAATCTAACCCAGATGACTAGTCCACTATTCCACTGCTCTACACAAACAAAGATGCCCCACAGTCCTTGAGACTGTTTGGATAAGATTATGTGAGCATCTACTAAGACTAACACAGTGAACAAAGGGGTGGTGTAGCCACCACCATGCCACAGATACCTGTGTTAATGCCGACATAACCACACCAGGAAGTCATGTAAAACTAGGTGGACCTAGGGGAGTCCCCGGACCAGCTCAGATATCACCCGTTTGTGTCGTGTTTTCGGATTCGTAACGCAGCGCGAGCACACAATAGGACATCGGCGGTTCACACGTGGCAGCTGGCCGCCGACCCTGTGCGTGACCTCCTCACCTTGAGGTGCTGCAGGTCTCCCTCCTTGAGGTCGTTAAGGAGCGACGGCGGTGGGCCCGACTGGGCCATCACGATGGCGACCTGCAAGCGGATGGAGCGTCCACGCCAATCAGCTCGCCACAGGAATACTGGCAGCTCCCACGTTACTTAAACTTCAGGTTCTACGTCCAATTGGCAAGTACTAATGCGTCTGGTTTTGCGTTCACGAAACTTGCAGAGAATCGTGCGTGTGTAAGAATGAATCGCAATTCATGTAGCTTATATACAAACAATTTGTTGTCGCTTAGCCGATGCACTCACCTTAAAATTGTCAGTATCCACTATCTGCCGCGAGACGCTCTTCAGAGCCTCGGCTGCCGAGCGGTCATCCAAGTGGAACACTGCCCGCTTGTCTTCATAGTGGAACTAAAAACATACACGAACACACACACATAGGCAAGCACGGATTAGTGCAAGGGAGCTGTACATAATGGCTATTTTTGCAGCAATTAATGGACTTATGGCCAGTGGTGCAGCATGGTTGGCCTAGAGGAGGCCCATGGCCTGGGTCATGGCTGTGATAGATACGAGGCTCACAAGAACAACTGCCATTCGCCACGAAGTGACAGTGACATGACCACATGACCACCAGTGTGGGTGCATCTCGAGGTCACAACAAACATAAACATACCTGCACGGGAGTGAAGGGCATGGAGGATGCCTGTTGCAGGGACTGCAGCAGCCATGTCTTGTTGTATTTTTTCCCAAAGGGAATCTGGCGCACACAACACAGCATGTAGCCCGTGTTAATTGAAAAAAAAAAATGTTAATTATTCTTGAAGTTCATAATGGTAAATTGTTGTCTTTTAAAACGTTGAATTTCATTCTCAAAACCCTGCTGTCTCAGGTGGGTTCAATTCCACACGGCCGCGCGCTCGCTGCACCTACCGTGATCTTGTACCACGACGATCGATCTCTGTGACCTCCGCTCGCGCTGTGCGACGGTCGCCCTGCGTATCCCGAATCGGGCCGAAAAGTGACCTCGACGGCTGAGCGGCGGTGGTCCGTACGCGGCTGCCGCCACCGACTGGAACTGGGTGACGCGTACGGTGTGCTGGTGACACCAATCCCGGTGCGCCACAAAAACACACACGGCAAATGACAGAAAAGTTGAGGTCAGCAACGAGTCACGACAGGGCACATAAGTACTTTGCCCACAGTTGGCACTTAGTTCGACTATAGGAATAAAATTTCTCACTGTGAGCCATGGTTAGGAAAGCAGCTTAATTCACTGTGTTCATAGTGCAGTGTATGCTACCAAACCATACTTACTATCGCGTCCGTGAATTTGGAATATCTTCCCACATGTCCACGTCCTCATCGTCATTGAGATGTGAGCGGGGGTTTGCGCCACCTCCTCCTGTTCTTCCACCTCCGCCTCCTCTGCCACCGCCGCCGCCACCACCACCTCCTCCATTATTCCTGCCTTTCCTATGTCCCCTAAAGTAGCCATGTCCACCTCTTCTGCCACCGCCGCCGCCACCGCCACCACCACCACCACCACCACCGCCGCCGCCACCACCACCACCACTGCCTCCTCCACCGATAGATCGTGCTGGGGACCCAGGCGACCTCCCATCCATGTAGAGTTTAGGGCCCCGACCCCTCTGCCTCCGGTCTCCAGCCTGGGACCCTGTGCGGTCGTCATGTTCTGTGCACACAATAGAAGGACAAAAGAGTTTAAATCGCTTGTTAGGGTGGGGGTCTGTAAAGTTACTCCAGTGTACTGGACAGTGCTATTTAAGTGGTCAGCGCGCTGTGCTAAAAATCTGGCAATTATATTTCCAGCCACCACGACTAACCTTGTGTAACGTGATACATAAAGCGGTTCTAGAGCCTGCCCTAGAACCGATCATCGGTGTGGCCCTGCCTTGCGCCCTGTGTCTGCCGGGATAGGCTCCGACTCACTGCGGCCCTGTAGGATTAAGCGGTTTCTGATAATGGACGGATGGATTGTTCTAGAGCCACTACATCTACTATCCCTCTATCACAACCTTCGCACAACGCCGCTTCTCGGTCGCGGCACCCACAACCTGGAACAGCCTGCCACATCTACTACACCACAGTCCCCTGCAACCTTCAACAAACTTTTAAAAGAACACCTCTTCACCGACTCACAACAAACCGACTGAGCCAGACTCCGCGCCTCCGAATCGACGGACGCGATGCGCCCAAGGAATATGCACGCGTTATAAATATGTTATTCTTGTTAGGAAGGAATTATAATAATAATTGCGTTTTATATAGCGCCTTTCACCCGAGGGTC